>LPNX010038281.1:571294-704307 GCA_001517045.1 Pseudotsuga menziesii | reverse complement strand
GTTTTGTTAATCATTTAAAAAAATACTATTTAAACTTTGTTAATAAATTCTAAAAAAAATAGAAAATAAACTTGTTAATAAGATTTAATAACTTTGTTAAATTATTAATTAAATATTACATATAAATTTATATTTAATTAGTTAAATTCAATTAATTGTAATTAAATTAGTTTAATTAGTGCAAGTTAGATTGGATGTTATTATTAAGTTGTTATTTAATTATTTAAATGAGATGTTATGATTAACTAATTTAAGAGGTTAGATTAATTAAAATGTAGCATTTAAATGTTACTTCTGCATCTCAAATGATATCAATTGTTTTTAGCAATAACATTTAAAAGTTGATTTCAAAATGCTAGACGTTACTTGTAGCATTAAAAACTGTAGATAACATCGAACTAAGTGTAAATTTGGGCATAGTAACGTTAGTTAGTCCATTTTATTAAAAAGTCTAGTGTTAACTTAGGACATTACCGAGACTTCAACTTATAGTCGAAGAGACGAGACAGGCGTGAAATCCTAAAAACAAGACACCATTGAGACCAGCATGAAGAGTTGAACACTAAGACACTGGTTATACCCCATGATGAAATCATTTAATGAAAACGACAATGCAAGTTTTATGTCAATTCGAGATATTCCTACACAAATATAAGCATTGCGTAACAAAATTTTATCACCACAATTATTCGATTAAGATAATAACGATCTAAAATGATATTGATGTTTCAGGAACTATCATGGTTTGAACACGTAGAGGTCGAGGTTGAGGTAGACCACCCTCACCAACACCACAAGCACTACCACCGACACTGCCAAGGACAACCTCCACTCCTGATATGGAGGTGATACTGAGATCCTTGTAAACCATTATGGCCACATTGAACAGGAAATCAGAGAGGTTCATAGAGGTCGAAACCACGCAAGTGAGCCAGGAAAACTCTGAGAGGGCATAAGGCCTGAGGCAAGAACCACTTTAGGATATTTCCAGAGAGATGCAGAAGATCAAAATTACTGAGTTTTCTGGAGGATGACCCAGTAAGCATGTCGAAGAATGGATCGAAGGAATGAAGAGGTGCTTCGCACTAAACGAGTATACCTCTAGTTCCAAGGATAGAATGGACATCCTTCAACTAAAGGGTGATGCCCTAAATTGGTGTTTGAACCTGGAGAAACAATTTCATATTACCCTTCTGACACTTTCATGGGAATTATTCGAGGAGAGGTTCAACATGAAGTATCTTCCAGCTTATTACAGGGATAACAGGCAGGTTCCTTTCATGCTTTGGTACAGGGAAACATGACAGTGGAAGAGTATGAAGCTAGATTCATGGAGCTAGTAAAGTATGTCCCATACTTGGACTCATATGATCGACAAGTGGAGTGTTTTGTGTATGGTCTCAACTATAAAAATCAAGGCCACAGTACGGATGTGGAAGCCAACTTCAGTAGCTATGCTAGTTTAGTATGCTCACTATGTTGAGGATATGTCAGATGCAAAGGGAGAAAGCAAGTTGATAAGGTCCAATAAGTATGTTACAAGGAAGGTCCCGCGACCTTACTTCAGAGGAGGACAATCCAAACCACCTCCTTATGGTAACATGTTCACCCCAAGAGGTAACATTTCAGTTAACTCAGTATCATAGGTTTCGTCGGCAAACCATGGGAACCGAGGATGAATGCAGGGCCGTTCCTACAGAGGATCGAGAGGTTTTAGAGGATCTACGGGAAGGAACCCATCCCAGAGGACTCCTCTCAACAACATCTAAGCACCACCCAATGTCTCTTGTTGGGGATGTGTAGGTCCTTATTTTCAGCGGGATTGTCCTAAGGGGTAGACCGGTAGCATGGAGAAGCCTGAAGGAAAAGAACCCATGGGAAATTATGGTAACACTCATCAGATTCATGTAGTTGTTCACAACAACCAGGAAGAACATCATTCCATCGTAGTGGAATCCACTGGTAAAGTAAACAATGTCAAACTTAAAATTTTATTTGACCCCGGTGCAATAGATAGTTTTATTTCACCATATGCATTACATAAATGTGGTTTGGCAGCCTATGAGCACGATGATTTTGAATCGGTTGAGATGGATTCAAGTGTTAAGCAAGCAGTAGGTATTAAGGTAAGCGGGTGTCAAGTTGACTTAGGGGTATGCACCACTAAGTTGGATTCTTATGTCACCAATTTTGGGACCTGTGAGCTTATTGTCAGCATGGATTGGTTAGAATTCCATAGAGATTTCATGGATTTCTATGCAAAGAAAGTCTTGTTCCTTGATTATGACAGTTGAGCATTTCAAATCCAAGGATGGAAGAGGAAAGTATCTCTTCATTTCATATTTGTTATGAAAGCTAATAGGTTCTTAAGACAGGGATGTCAATTGTTTATAGTCGATACAGTGAGCAACAACAAAGGACCTTCCTTGAATTCTTACCCAATACTATCTGAGTTCAAGGATGTCTTTCCAAAATAACTGTGAGGATTACCTCCAGAAAGAGAGATTGATTTCACGATCAAACTTACACCCAATGTAGATCCGATATCAAAGACTCCTTATAGAATGAAAACCCCATAGCTTTGAGAGTTATAGATCCAGTTAAAAGAGTTGTTAGACTTGGGACTAATTAAACCTAGTATCTCACCATGGGGAGCACCAGTGATCTTCGTTAAGAAGAAGGATGAATCTCTACGAATGTGCATAGATTACAAGGATTTGAATAAATCCATAGTGAAGAACATGAATCCTATACCAAGAATTGATGACCTATTTGATCAGATGAAGGGCGCTTCAGTCTTCTCTGAGATTGATTTGCGATTAGGCTATCACCAACTTAGGATTAAAGAAAATTACCTTCCTGAGACTGCTTTTCAAACTCGATATGGGAATTATGAGTTCGTAGCGGTACCATTTGGTTTGACCAATGATCCAGCGGTATTCATGAGTCTCATGAATTATGTCTTCCGAAAGTACTTGGACCGCTTTGTTCAGGTTTTCTTAGATGGCATTCTTATATATTCTAAGAACAAAAGAGAGCATGAGGAGCACTTGAATTTAGTCTTGGCTTTCTTAAGGGAACATAAACTGTATGGTAAATTGTCTAAGTGTTCCTTCTTCCAAAAGGAGATTCACTACATATTGCATATCATCTCAGGAGAAGGGATCTCAGTGGGCCCAGAAAAGGTGAAGGCCATCAAGGATTGGCCAATTCCGAAGAATTTTCATGAAGTGCATAGCTTCATGGTTAGCAAGGTATTACCGAAGATTCTTGGAAGGGTTCTCCAATATTGAAAACCCTGTCACCAACTTGCAGTGAAAGGGACTCCGATATGAGTGTACCACTTACAGTGATTCTTCTTTTGTTGAATTAAAGAGATTTCTAACCAGTGCACCAATTTTGTGGGTACTAGACATGGATAAGGACTTCATGGTATGCAACAACCCCTCAAAGCAAGGGTTAGGAGAAGTTATAATGCAGGAAGGTGGGGTAATAGCTTATGCATCTTGTAAGTTGAATCCTCATGAGGAGCAATATGCCACACATGATCTAAAGTTGGCAGCAATAATGTTGGCACTAAAATTATGGAGACACTCCCTGGTTGGTAGGAGTCTCATGCTTAAAACAGATCACCAAAGCTTGCAGTATATTTTTACACAAAGGGATGTGAATGCTAGGCAGAGACGACGGAGTGAGTTCATGAGTGAGTACGACTTTGGTATCGCATATATCAAAAGGAAGTAGAATGTAGTGCCAAATGATTTAAGCCGAAGGCCGAGGATTTTCTCCTTAATTCCCTTGAAGGTGGATTTGAAGGAAAGAGTGCTCGAAAAAAAATTGGGAGACAATTGGTATCTAAAGGTAACATCGACTATTCAAAGTGGCGAGAAACTTGATTCGAACTATGATGGGTACCATCTTGAGGAATATGGGTTGTTGCGGTATCAAGGGAGTATGTATGTCCTTAGAGAAGGCGATCTTAGGGAAACAATCCTTAGCAAGGCCCATAGAGAACATTATTGTGTGCACCCTGGAGTGAAGAAGATGTATGCAGACATGAAGAAGCTCTTCTTCTAGCCCAGTATGAAGAGAGATGTAGTCAGATTTTTTTCAAAATGCCTCAACTGTCAGTAAGTAAAGGAAGATCATTGGCACCCAGGCGGTCTCTTACAGCCTCATGATATTCCTATGACTAAATGGGAAGTCATTTCCATGGACTTCGTTGTAGGATTTCGACTCACATCCTTGAGACATAATGTTATTTTGTTGGTGGTCGACAAGCTGACCAAAATCGCTCACTTCATTCCAGTCAGAGACACTTATGATGTGATGGATGTAGCAGGGGTATTTATAAATGAGGTTATATGTATTCATGAAGTCCCAAAGAAGATAATTTTTTACAGAGACACTAAATTCACTTCCATATTTTGGACAAGCATGCAGCCAGAATTAGGCACACAACTGAATTTAAGCTTCGCTTATCATCCCGATACATATGGACAGACAGAGAGGGTAAATAAAGTGATGGAGGACATGCTTAGGATGTACATTATGGATCGATAGACACAGTGGGAAAAATATCTTCCTCTAGTGGAATTTCCATATAACAATAGTAATCACAGCTCCATTAGTATTCCTCCATATCAAGCATTGTATAGGAGGAAATGCATGACTCCACTCAGTTGGGAGAGGTTGGAGGATCGTGTTTTAGTTGGACATGAGCTGATTCAGGAGATGTAAGAGAAAGTGGTACAGATTAGGCATTGGTTAAAGGAATCACATGATAGATAGAAGAATTATGTTAATGCACACAGAGCTGATAGAAGTTATAAGGTAGGGGTCATGTATTTATTCTCATCGGACCAAATAAAAGCACCATTCGGTTTGGAAAAGGGACTAAGTTGTAACCTCGCTTCATAGGGCCATTTGATATTCTTGAGAGAATCAGACTGGTAGCTTATTGTCTTGCACCGCCACCCCACTTGCACATAACTCATTATGTATTTCATGTTTCAGTATTACAACATTACATAGCTTATGAAACTCACAAAATTCATTGGAAGGACTTGCAGGTCTCAGACGAGGAAACCTTCACAATCAAACTATTACGTATACTAGATCGTAGGGTTCGACATCTCTGTAGTCGCCACGTGGACCAATTTAAGGTCCATTGGGACAAGTATAGCCCAGGATCTGCTACCTGGGAGAACGTAGAGACTATGCGTTGAGATTTTCCCTTACTATTTTGACCATAACTTCAAGACGAGGTTTCCCGAAGGGTGGGTGTATGTAACGCCCCATATTTTGACTAGGCATGTTTATCAGTCAGTCTTATTACACTGTAATTTATTATTATCTGTTGGACTCATCTAGACTGAGTAAATTATATTTTGGCATGTTATACCTCATTATATATTGATTATGATGCTATGATGTTATTATGCTTATGCTCTAATTACGATGTTATGATGTTATCATGCTTATGCAGATGCTTTTATTATGATGTTATGATGTTATCATTTTTAGGATGTTACTATGCTTATGATATTACTATGTTGTGGTCACCATGAGATTTCTTTGTTTCATAAATGTATGTTCAATTGTCGTTCTTGATATGATGTGACACATGGATGGACCCACCCATGATGTGATTGATTTAATGATTATATGTGATGAAAGGGAATAATGTTGATAATATGGACCAGTGCCTACTAATTTATTAATGCTATGAATGTATGTTTTCAAAGTGCTAAACCACAGGGTACAGGGGCTATGCAACGGTCGGGTATGTGATGCAAAGTGTGATGTAGTACATATCTTGCAGAGAGCCTTAATTAACAAAGCGATGATACGATGAAACATACTAATAATCTCGATAGCAACACAATATGGTTTGATAGGGTATAGACCCAATATGTTGAGAGGGATGGATGTATTTCTCGCCCTATGTCACTATGATACCTGACGTCATGGGAGGGAAGTGCTGAGACACACTCCCCAAGTTGTTGTGATGACAACGGTCGGATGCCTGCTAGGAGGATAAGTCTGCTAGTTAACTAATGTTGTTGCTCTCAAGTTCTGTGCGGTTAGGTCAGTACATATGGCATCCACTTTGTACTAGCAGAGGAGGGAAAGGGAGGATGCATATGTAGGTTAGGATAGGAGTCTATGTTAGTTAGTATTGTTGAGGGTTGGGTATTTTATGATACCAAATTATTGATGGTAGGCACACATCTTGTTTGACCGGTTAATAAGAACATAAAGGTAAGATAGGAAATCGTAAAAGGGAGTAACTGTTAAATAACTGAGAATGTTAAAGCAATTATATTATATATGTATACTTGTCCTATCTGTGTGAAGTATTATTAGTATCAGTCGGAATTTATGTGGTATGTTTATAGTACATGTTCAACATGTGCATGTACTAGCCATGCATGTACACCTTGCACATGCATGCTAGTATCAATATACAAATACGTAACATGTTGGATAATCATATAAGTTGTAGTAAGCAACATGATAGTTGTGCATTGATCAATTCAAATAATGGATGTTTAGTTGTAAGGGCATGTGTAAGAATAAGTCAACAAAATTATTTTTTAATTGTATGTAGGCATCGTAATAAACAATTAAGAGAAGTATTGTCAGTATGAAATACCATTGACAAACATTAACCTTGGATAGTTGTATAGTTTAACTAGTAATCGTGATTAATTAAACCAATGAATGTACCTTGCTTATTAATAGAAGTGTAATAGATTAGTGCTAGTGTACTTAGTGATTAAACATAGACATGTCGATGTTATTAATTGCAATCAATTAATATTACTATTATTATTAGTTATTATTATTTATTATTAGTATTAATTATTATTATTAGTAGTAGTAGTAGTAGTAGTAATGTTATTAATAACAATAAATAGTAATTGATGATAGTGTTATTACTATTATGTTTCCATTAAGTTTAACAATTAAACAAATAAATGTTAGTGTCATTAATTGCAATCGAGTATGTTAAAAAAATTCAATTACTAGGTTCCTATTATAAAAATGATTTAATAAAAAACCTTGTAAAATATTATGAATTGAATGAATACACCATATAAGTCAAGATATGGTTTATTAAAATGATTATAAAAGTAATACCATGTAAGACAAGGAACCCAAAGTTAGGTTGATAAATTAATTGAACTACCACCCCAAATCACAGAGAGTCAACATGATAACTATTCAATTATTATTTAATTCAACATATTAAATGAAAGATAAGGAACATAATACATCCATCGTCTCGTGAAGGGTCCTGAAGTGGACAGTTAGTAAATACTTAATTAATGTACAACCCATTCTTTAAATAAGCTGAACTAGCTTTAATAACACTTGAATGCCCGAGAAAAAAGTACATAATACATCATATTTTAAATATGAGTTAGGCGATGGAAGAGGGTGAAAGGTGGTGGAAGAAAGGGGAAGGAAAAGGAGGATGGAAGAAGGTATAAAGAGACAGAATGGAAGGGTTTTTTTTCAGGGGGGGTGATTTGGAGGAGGATTATTTGGGGGAATTTTAACAGAAAATATCAAAGGAAGTGTTGTAACAGAGGAGGAGAGAAAACTTGAGGAGGGGGTTAACTCAAGAGTCAAAAAATCATCAGAAGAGAAGGAAGTTGATGTCGGGTTTATTGGTATGAGGGATCAAGGGCTAGGAAACCGATCGGTTTCCTAGGGCCTGTAGGATCAGTGTTGGTCGGCAGGTTCGTTCATCTAGTTTTGGTGTAAAAGGCTCAGACGGGAAAGCCAATGGGAGCAAGGGGACTATATTCACCCTGCACAATTCCATGTATTCTTCTGTGTTATCTTCTGGTTAATTCTAGTGTAATATCAACATCCTTGGAAATAAAACTAGATTTACTGCCAATATAAATGTTGTAAATGGATAAATAACAAAATTGTTAAATTGTTGGTAATTCCCTATGTTAAGAACTTACATCCTTTTAACTACTAAGTATGGTTAAATCCATAGAAAATAGAAAATACTTACTGAAAATAGAGGTAAACAAACTTATACCAGAACATAGAAAATCACAAAAACCTCAAAATATCAATTTTTATTTTTATTTTTTTTAAGAACTCGCTCATTTTAAAAAGAGAGCTTAGATATTTTGACCCAGTGCTCTGCCGGATAGGCTAAGAATTACATTAGTATTTGAAAGGTATGTTTGTTTGAGGAATACTTTTGACAGTAAATATCGGTTGCTTTGAAGTAGCTTGGTACTTAGGCTCTTAATCAATAATGATAGGATCTAGTTTGGGACTAAAACTAAATATCTCTAGTGAATATTGGATTTATAAATATCTTTATCCATTTGATGCTAATGTTCATATGATTTTATGATTGGACATATTTGTAAATTGAAGTACTAAAAATAAAATAAACACTTTGTTGATGCTATGGAATCACATTTTGTGTTAATTGAATTTAAACTTGCCTCATCCGAGATACTTTTCATAAGTTTGTGCTATTGTTGCGCCGAGAGGTGCTCTACAGCCCAGTATGGGGGAGATCTTGTAACGTTACATAACGTTATGTAACATTACATAACGTTATTTTTATTAATAAAAAATAAAATAAAAATTAATTATAGACCAAAATAAATGTTAGCCAGAAAAACAACCTAACAACCTAATTTGGGGGGATGTTGTAATCTTCCTACGTACCAAACAAAACAATAAAAAAAGTAAAAATTTAATTATCCGTAAAAAAATGTGGGTGAGGTAAAAAACACCATATGGGGGAGATGTAATGTTCCTACCTAACAAAATAATAAAAAATGAAAAAATGAATTATCACCAAAAAAATGTTGGCCTTGCACATGGTTTTAAAACCATGTGGAATGCCTTCTAAACAATCCATGGTTTTATTGTACATGGTTTAGGAGGGCCTTGCACATGGTTTTAAAACCATATGCAAGGCCTCCTAAACAACCCATGGTTTTATTGTACATTGTTTAAGAGGGCCTTGCAAATGGTTTTAATACCATGTGCAAGGCCTTCTAAACAATCCATGGTTGTATGAGGGCCTTTCATAGAAATGTTGTAATCTTCATTCCTAAAAAAATAAAAAACAATAATAAATATTATATTGTTGGCCATAAATAATATTAAATATTAATAATAAACCAAAAGACACAAACACACCAAAGTTGATAGTTCATTAAGTGCAATACCTAAGAAGAGGTTTACACCTCTGAGAGATTTGATCCATCTCGGCTCTTGATAGAGCCAAGGATTTGGATCTACTATGGTAGTTAACCTAATTTTTTTAGCGGACATCAACTTGATTTATTCAATAAAAGAAGAGGTACCATGTAAAGACTCACGGTCTAATAATTTTTGTTGTGGCGGGAAAGGGTCAGTCAACAATATTGGCACGAGATTATTCTTTAAAAACTTATTAATCTCTTCACCTTAGGGACAATATTTAGTGAAGTGATCATCACCACACAAGATGAAGGGATAGTTACATTTCCTTTTAGGTTTTGATTCATTCTCTGAAGTCGAAGTTTTTGGATTCTCCTATTGATTTTTGAGCTTCTTGTATTCACCTTTACCTTTCTTCTTGTTCCTGGGTGATTGTGAGAATTGAATCGCATTCACCTCGGTATAAATAGTAGGAATTGAATTGGTTTGAGGAGAAGAATTACTTTGATGCTTAGTGCATTTTTTGCAAATTGAGGTTGAATAGAACCTACAACACCATCCACAGGAAGTTTGGAAGGTGGTTTGGAAGGATTGGTGCTGGGACAAGAAGCGTGAGGGATTAAGTCATACAAAGTTACGGACTCAGAGTAAACCAAGTCCAAGTATTGTGCATAACTTATAGCTTTCTCTTTAGTAACAACGCCTCCCATGGAAACATCTCTAGTGATGGCGGTAATAGTGACTTAATGAACCAATCAACTAACAACTGATTTGGAATAGTAAATTTGATTGATCTTCATCACCTCCTCCACTCATGAATATGATCAGATATGTGGGTAGAAGTGAATTGGTGGAGAGAAGTCAAAAGTTCAATTCCAATTTCATAATAGATAGGTAGTTGAAATTGTTGAAGAAATGACATTGCCAAGGAGTTAAAGTCCACAAACGAATGTTACGGTAGTTCTATGTACCATTTTGTGGTCGTAGCAATTAAAAATTTGTGGAATAATCCTGGACAAATAGAATAATCCATCAAGTATTTAGATGAATGCCATATATGGAATGTCATTACATGATTCCTAGGATCTTCACCTTGTTTTCCATCAAAATTTGGAATGTCTGATGGAAACTTAACTAGAATAACTAGCCAAAAAGGGTCATGTAAGATGGGATTATTTATCAATCTCAACAAGTTTGTAAAATCCAACGTCTCCAAAAAGGGAAGTTGCATGTTTGGATGAGGTTAGTTGCATGTTTGGATGGGAACCTCATTAGGGTCGTAGTCAACCTGAGCTTGTCAATGGTGACCTGCATACTGTTGATAGTTAGGAAAATTATTCCCTATGAAAGGTTGACTGGGGTTAGGTTGAGCTCCACAAACAGGTTATGTCCATTGATTTGTAACGCCACTTGGGTAAGGTACATACAAAGGGTTATTGTATTGTGCCCCAGTGTAGTACTGGTTACCAACATTAGACTGTTGATATTGAACCCAAGCAAATGCAATCTATGTGAAATAGGAATATAACCATTAGACCCTACAATCGAAGGCATGGATCTTGAAATATTATGAAAAGTGGGAATATAAGAACCTCGAGTTGCAAGGGATGTAGAAGGAAAATACTAACTCCCAACTACATTAGTAAAATTCACGGATGGCATTTAAGTACTCCTCAATGAAGTATTTAAAGTTGGATTCGGGGCATACTGTGAGATTTCCATCGAAGTGGTTTGTATAATAAAGTGTGCCTTAAGTCAGGTAACTGTAGGAGTAGGAGGAGCATTAGAAACAACCTCACTGGAAGGAATGTTCAAAGATCTACCAAGGAAGTTATTTGGTAGTAAATAAGGAAAATTCCTTTTAGTTATAGGAGTTAACTACATCGAGGGGAGATTAGTGACACGGGAAGAACCAAACTCAAAAATAGCTTGTCCTAAAGTAGTTTCCCAAAATGGAGCAGTTGGACCAAACATAGTAACAAGTGGATCATATGGGTTAGGCTGATTGAAAATCGACCCTACCAGAGTATGTACTACAAAAGATGTTTTTTGGGAAGAGGTGTGTTTCGCTATCAATGGAAACAAATAGTCGGTAATAGAAACATTGGCAGGGAGAGAAAACTCTCTCCCTTTTTCCGTCACGAGAAAACCTTCCAATTCCTAAAGATATCAACTTCCTACATATGAATTAATATCCATATCATGTTCCATGAGATATTGGGTTGTAGTATTTGAAGGATGTTCTAGCGATAATCCTCGTATCTGATGGGATCGTATCAAGGGTTGTTCGACCAACATGATGGGCCAAACTGTCTCAAAACAATTCTGACTAGATCAAACAAAATAGGCACTACTCAAAATAAGGAAACAATCAAAACATGTGAGAGAAGTGGATTATAGGTCTGGATCCTCACGGTATTTTTCAAATCATCACAACTCATGATATACCGCCAGGTCAAGCAATAGAGCGCGACAAGGAGGATTGGGACCGTACCCTTTCCTGAATACCCGACTACCTAGACGGTACGTGCGTAGTAGCTTCTCGGGTATTGTTCTCAATGTATTATGACGATAAGACAAAAAAAGGCTTTTCTCAGATAGTCACATGATCCTTAATGGTGTCTCCTGATATACACAAGGTACGTGGGATCTCAAAGTCGTAGTAGTGTTATCTAATGCACAACCATACGAAAGGGGTCTTCTGATATACCTTCGAGTACATGAAGTAAATTTCTATATACCACAAGCGTACGTGAAAGGCCATTTGATATACCAATGTGTACATGGAAGAACCACACAGTCCCCAGAATGCAGTGTGGGAAGATAACGACAGCTTCTACGTTTACAGACATCAGAACACGTCTCCAACCTATCACACCTTGCTAAGAAAATTATCCTACACCAATGCTTTAATTTTATCTGGGCAGATAGGTGAATGCATGAGGTGAATACCTAACTAGTAAACCATGCAAGTACAAAAATGCAGATCATTCACTCTATAATTTTAGGAATGCCTTACCTAAGAGAGGGAGATAGGTTCAATTTTTATCTAAAACACAAAATGAGACCCAACCATAATGAAATCAAACTTTTACTTGTTTCATTCCTAATGCAAACAAAACTGAATTTTCTTCTTCAATTGAAAATAAACGATATATCTAATGAAGAACTAGAAAGGATCACTATAAATTTGTACAAAAATCTTTCAAAATTTTCAACTAAAGCAAAGATGAACCAAATGCAAAAATGATCTTGTTCTTTTTCTCTATGGAAAGAAGGAGAATCACAAAATTCAACGCTTGAAAGTGTATGAAACTAACCAAGGGTCCTTTCCTATAACTATTTTTATGATTTTTTGCATTTTTTTATAAAATGAAAAGCACATACAAGAATTTTTATAAATAACGAAGAAAAATGAAAAGATCTTTTCTTGTTCCTATAAAATAACAAATTTCACATATCTACTAAAATCAAATTCTTTTCAAGACACCAAAATTTTAACCAAAAACAACCATGAAGCCTTGGGAACCAAAAACAATCAAAAATTTTGAAAAGAAAACCAAATCAAAGAGTTGAGATCACCCCCTGAATCTAAATTACTACTGTAACTATCAGATCCTAATATTCAAAACTGAAACATGCATCTAAAAATAAAATTGAAAACTAGATCTCAAAAACTTACTTGGCACTGTAGGCTAATGGTTGGCACCAAGGTGTTAGCATTCCAACATCGCACTTTGAATGCAGGAACATATCAATGGTACCACTTCTTGTTTGCAGTAAAACAAAATGAGGTGACAAAGGTCTAATGCACTTAATTCACATCCCAGGCGTGGTGGCATGGTTTGAAGTTTGAAGAAAAGAAATATAAAAAATATGAAAGAAGAAGTTAGTTAAGCGCTGAAATATAAATCCTAAATATCCACTGGAAAACCCAGTGAGCCAAAGCACAAAGATTTAAAGGAGAGAAGAGGAAAATTTATCAAATCAAAAAGAAAAATGACAATTTAAACTTACCCAAAACTCAAAAATTTTCCCTAGCAAAGTCTCCATATTTGTTTTACGGAAATTCTTCAATCTATGCAGACACAGATTTTTTCCCTAGTCTAAATGATATATATATAGAACAAGTAAGAACAACTATGCAATATTTCCCTAGTATATCAAATTACTTGGATATTAAGCTCCCATTCCTTACTCGAAGTTCATCCTTGTCTCTTGAATGTTCTTTGTGATCCAAGTTGTGTAGAAGAGGATACCTACAACAAACACACACAAAACAAACAAACAAGGTGAAAACAATAAGATAATAAGAGAATCCTATGTTAATGATCAAGGAGAAAAAAAATAGATAATATAACATGATACATGCATTATCTATGGGAAAGAGAGAACATATTTGTATTAAATTGAATAGGAAATAATTACAACCAAGCCCTGATGTTGAGAAGACCTTCCAATGGACACTTTGCCTCTAGGCCTCACCTAGCTTCAATGCATCAAGATTTCAACACTATTTGGCCAAGATTTGGGTGCTCTCACTCCTTTCTTCCTCCCTTAAACATGAGGGGTGAGGGTATATTTAAAGGCAAAAGAGGATAGAATAGGTCGAAAAATTTGGTGGGAAGGTTAAGGGATCATCAAAAATATGTACGAATTCGAGTTCCGACTATGAAAGTCAGTTGGGATGAGGTTCCACGAGGGTTTCTTCTGGAAAATTCTTGAAATATTCTCTTCTTTTGCATTTTTTGAAGGGCATCGCACTTTGAAAGAGGAAAAAAAGCATTGTTCAAGGCTAACACATGTTCTATTAAGGAAAATAGGGACAACACCACGCTTTTCTCATGTGAAAGTAATGTTAGGGAGTTCTGAATCCTCTTGCCAATGGGCAAGGTGCGGTGGTGCTTCAATATATGAAAAAACACAAAGGAAAGTATTCTTCCAATCAATTTTGGAAATTCACACTCTAAGGGATTGAGGCGAACACTAAAGTACCAATCTCATGAACATGATGGTGATGAGATTTAGGTGTAATAGAAACAAAACTATGGTGCTGAGGAGACAATGCAGAATAACAAATCCCTTAGTAAGTCTACAAGAAGAGATGGAACAGACACCAAGAGAATCTTCATCAACACCAGTCAAATTTTCCTGAGTCTATATTTCAACAAGAAAAAATACTGCGGGGTGTACTAGCACAAAAGGTTCCAGAAGCGGTGCTTGTTGACAAGGATTTCTCGGCCAACTCTACAAAATTCAGTTTACGAATCATCACATTACTAACAAAGAAACGTTTATATAGCTATTCAATAGAAACTACATGGAAATGAAGGTCAGTTCATACCCTAATGCACCAGTTGTATTGGAAATTCAGACATGGGAAAATGGGTTGATGAAATCAAGAATTATAAACATGCTGGAAGTTTCGTATTTTAGTAGAGGTTTTCAGAAGCGCGCATAAATGACAAAGATGTGAGGTTTTCAGTTGAAATTATGGCATGCAATATTTTCTAAAGAGTCGTCAAGATCAAGTCTCTGTTGAAATCATTGCTGCCAGACCATAGTGTGTGGTGAGAGTACAGATGAATTGGTTGACTTTTCTGCTAAATGAATTTATGGATGACTATCTTGAAACTCAAGAAAAAGGTACACCTTTTCACTATACTTCGTTTCTAATATGTATTGCATTATTAGAGTAGAAGGATCCAGAAGGTAGTCAATTCTTTGACGAAAACAAGAATCCATTCTCAGTGGAAAGGTATGCAAATTTATGGTTTACTAGTAATAAACACATATAGATAGATAACATTAATTTATTTTTATACAATGAAGAAATTAGGGCTATTTTAGATAAAAACACCCTAAATACAACTACAATTAGTTCAAGCATATAAGGAAATTTACAAATTCAAAATAGGGGTGCACCACACCTATGTACAAGCCAGAAGGTATCCCCACAAATAACGACTCATGACAACGTTAAGTTACTTTAGAGAACACATTGCACATATCATAAACAACTGGGATTCGGCATAGCGATTTTTGGTAACAAAGGAAGAAAAGGTCGTACAAAAGGAACAGTCTGATATCCCACCATTTACAAAGAAGGAAACCGAACGTGCAGATAATCCCACCGATGATGCATAACCATCTACGGAAACTAAGAAATGGTTAGAAAATATTCAACTTGATTAGTCATCAAAGAAAAAGATAAAGTCTTTGGAACTCAGTCTCCCTCAGACACTAACAGAAGATGGTATGGAGCAAATTGGTTGGGAAATCAGAAATGTTACTGAGGAATCAATGGAGAAGGTGGTAACAAAGGAACCAATTGAAGATCTTTCTAGAAAGCAAGAAAATATTATCATAAATCTTGAAGAAGAGCTTACAACCATGAAGAAGCTAATACAAATATCCAAAAGGGAGGAAGGACATAGTAGTGTAGAAACACAGTCAGGTGCATATGTGTGTAGTACATAAACACTCGTTGCCACACATATGAATATCGCAACAGAGTCATCACAAAATTTGAAGATTTCAACTGTTACCTTGATACTTCTTGGAACCCAAGAGATCCAAGGGTCATCAAGTCATGTAGAAATGATCTTGTCACAACTACCCATGGATGAGTTGCATATATTGTGTATGTCAATTGCGCAAGAGATTCGATGGAGACATGAAGTTGTCACAGCAAATTGGTACAAAATCCTTGAAGAAAAGGAGAAATTACAGGACAAATTTCAAAAAATTGAAATTGAAAAGGAGAAGACTACGCAAAAGACATCGGAGCTAGAAAAGAAAGCAAAAAAAGAAATTGTAGAAACTAGCAAGCAGAGAAAGGAAGTGGAATAAATACAATAAAATAGCTCAAAAATCCAAAAGAATGTAGAAGAAATACGAAATGGCCTCCCAGGTGTCCAAGTAGAAAAATATACTCCTCCAAAAGGAAAGGTGTTGAATATTAGCAATACCATTCAAGGTCTGTGCACCAAAATTGAGGAATTGTTAGTAAGGAAACAACTAGAAACACATACAGAGGCCAGAGATGAACGAGAAGATAGAATATAAAGAAAGAATGTTGATATAGACAATACCAGGACCATGCAATTAAAATGTACCAAACTGCATGAAGAGAGTGCTCAGTTATGGGAAAAGTTGGTCGTTGATGAGCAATTGAAGGAAATAGACAGAAAATTCCAAACAACATAGGAAGTACAACAAAAATTGCATGATAATATAACTACCTTTCCAACTGCATAAAAAAAGGATAAAATGGGGGAATATAGGAAACAACGGGAAAAGGTAGGAAGGATCTGCTGTGAACGACAGAAGATAGCCAATAGGGTTGAACCAATGCAAAAAGAAACTATTCACATGACAGAATAATATGCATATTTACAAAGGGAAATCAATGCAATTGTTAATGATTGTACATAAACTTTGAAATCATCCTCCGTTGAGCAAGTGGAAGTAGTCGTTTTGGCCAAAAAAGGAGAAACAAAGAGAAGGTAGCAACTACAAAGGAAACTCTCCAAAACTTTGCAGAAACAGTGTACTAGAAATGTTAGCAGAAGATGTTATTTTTTGATATAGGATACTAAGCAACACAAAGACAGGGATAAATTTTTGTGTGAACACATCCCCTTTCCATTGATTTCAATCAAGGAGAGAATTGCAGAAAACTGAATGACAGGAGGAGTGCACAGAGGGGGAGTATATATTTTTCTAGAGCAGCTCATGTTCAGGGGGATCTCAGTTTTGGTTGACATCAATGACAAAGAGGGAGATTATTAAAATAAATTTACCATTGATGTCCAAATATTGTGTTAACCCACAAAATTATCATTTATATATGTTGTCCTTTAAATTCGTCACTAGTATTAGTTGTCGTAGTGCAATAAATTTTTTGAGTTAACTCATGAAGTAATCCAACATTCATATAGATAAAGAAGGTGACCTTTCCATTTGAAGTATCCATCCAAGTAAGTATGGAGATCTAAAAAGTGCGAAGAAAAATATTCTGGGGCTTAGAAGATGAAGATGCTTTGTGCACAAGTATGATTGCACAAATCTAAAGATGCAAAATATGCCCAGATCTAATTGTACAAGTAATATGCAATCAAAGTAAGAATAGTGTGTGTGTCAACCCAGAGCAGATTGTTGAAATCGTAGATTATAGAAGTCACAAATCACATATCTTGATATTGTATAAGACGCAAATCACAAAAGTCACAGATTGTTGATATTGTAGATTACAGAAGATGTAGATCACAGATCACAGAAGTCACAGATTTGTAACAGCATATTATTTCAAGGTGGTAGGAAGGGGCAAGGATAGAAAGTTCAAAATTCCTTACAGTTGATGCTAGAGAATATAAAATAGTGAGTTAGAGATTCCTTTCAGATGGTGTTGAAGAACAATAAAAGGAAATTACGGTCTCCATTTAGGTTGGTGCCTGTGCATAGGACTGGATTCCTTATAGGTCGGTTCCTATAGTCATCGAGTAGGTGCTTGCTCAGGGGATTGGTGTCTGAATGAGTTAGTGTTCACATTTTGTAGATTGGTGTGTGTGTGTGCGTGTACTTTACAGATTCTTTGTGCGTTGGTGTATTCTATTATTTTAACCAAAAAAAAAATTGAAGTATAATTTGTTAAGCAAAAAATTTTATAATCTGCACTTTATACTGATTCACCCCCCGCCCCACCCCCATCTCGGTTTAAATACGAATTCCAACAATAATAGTCAAAATAAAAGTGGCATAGTTTTTGAACACATAAGAAAGGACTCTTGACAACTACAGACTAACTTCTAACATATGACATAACTGACATAAAATTGCATTTAGCCCTCATTCTTCAATAACTGCATAAGGTGATTTTTCTCACCAACCTAACGCGTGCATTCAATGATTGGGTTCAATAGTCAAAATGATTTAATTGGATTATTCAAAGCACATGGAAAAATTTGGATGATTTCTAAGGTTGGAACTTTGCAGTAAAGGATTTAGTATCATATAGGCCCCCTTACATCTTCCCCTCTAATGGAATCATAGCCCCTCTTGTGCTCTTGACACAACCATATTGAACCATATTATTGTTTATGCAACATAATATTTACATACATTTTGAGTTAGCATGAAAATCCAACCATATATTGTAAATGAAAATATTTACATCAAACATGCCTATCCATTCACTAGTCGGGCCTTAGCCTTGAGCTCTGCATTAAGAATCCATACTAGAATTTTACATCAATTAGGTAATTTCATTAAATACATTACAAGGGTCAAACTGGGGGTATTACAATCCTCTCCCCCTTGTATTAACATCATCCTCGGTGTTCTTTTTATTTCCATCAAGGTTCCATGTCCTTCTTGTCAACTACATTTGCAATTCCTTCCTCTTTATGGCCACTTTGCACACAACAATAACTATGCTCAAATAATGAGTCAATTCACATTTCAAATCCATTCTCATAGAATTAATCCCTTACAAGATTTTCATAACCATATCTGAAGCATATACAATTGTATGTTCACATTAAATCATCAAAAAGATGCAAAATAAATCAAATACTTATCTACATAAGCATCTTCCTTCATCTCCACAGGTATCCCGCTTTTACTTCATAGAACTATGGCGCCCACAAAACCTGCCTCACCCCACACAATGATGGTACCTCTTCTCTGCTATACAGTCCCTCGAGTGTACCATGTTGACTAAATTGTCATTGATGACAAGATATGTGTCATTGTGTCTTGGTGCCCCTTGAGGAGCCCTTCGGGGTTAGAATTCTGTCAATGTCAAAGGAGACCTTTTGAACTTGTCCAATCCCAATTCCGAATCCCTTGGAGCCCTTGGGACAATGCCAAAATCCATGTACACCCCTTAGAGTGTTTAAGTTACCCTAAGTTGTTTCTATGATTCCCACGTTACTTCTTTGGTTTCCCCAGTACCACAACCTATGCCCTAGTACCCTAGAAAGTGTCCTTGGTGGGTTGAAGAAGTTGTTGAAGTTGCAATAGGCCAAATGACCCATTTTGTGGTCATTTGTGTTTTTAATGAGGTCATTGTACCCTAGGAGAAGTCCCTAATAATACAATCTAGAATTTTACCCTATGATGATGCATGTCTTGCCCTTAAAACACTGATGATTCCCTCTTAAGCCCATGTCATGACCCTTAAACATATAACCCTTACCATTGGTTGAAATAGCACAAAGAACAATTGTAAAAACTCTAGCCCTTAAATTAAATTAAAATGAATCATCTTAATACCTTTGTGAATATTAAACAATAACACCCTTGGAAGAGAAATTTGACAATCCTTTTTAATTAAAATATCAATTAAGTTGAAGTGTTAAAACAAATTAATAAAAGTATTGAATGCAATTCAATACCCTTCAACCCTCCAAGAAGTCGAAACTAGTAAGTGTTTAATCTTAAAACAAGTTTAAAATTAATAAAACCCTTAACCATCCCTTGAAGTCGGCCCCATATGATAAAACAATTTTATATTTAATAAATTGTTTATAAATCCTTCATTAGGTTGGCCCTATCCTCCGCCTCAACACTTACTTAAGTGTATAAATACACAAAGCACTTGCCATAACTACATCCATCAACAAATGTACCTTTTCGGGAGTTTGAACCGAGATCCTTTTGTTGGAAGAGAACTCATGAAAATACACAGCAACAGTAGTCAATCCAAGTTCTTCCACATAAATTTGTTTGGGAGTTTAAAAGTTCATGCTACAGACTGAATTCCTCCGCTATAACAGTCCTGAATTCTTGGAGATCATCCACAGTTACAGTCTGATTTTTGGTGAAGGTCACTGCTGGGTTTTCTCATCCTTTCAATAGTCCCAAATTGCAGTCAACCTTAGTCCCAAAGTTGAGAAATTTTGAGCTTTTCTTCACAATCCCGAGTTTCTTGAGATCTCCAACAGTCCCGAATTGAAGTGTTTACACAGTCTAAGGTTGTTTACAGTGAAAAGGTATGTATAAGATATAATGTCATTTGAGTGAACAGTACAAGTATATGTATTTATATGCACAGTGAGTGTACAAGTGTCTGAACAGTATGTACAATGAATATAGTGTTATGTGAGCAGTGATGAACAATGTATACAGTGGTATGTGAGTAGTGATGAACAATGTATACAGTAGTATGTATAGTAATGTGTGAACAGTGTTGACTATAGTGGTATATTAATATATATGCTATAAAATGATGATGCACTCCTATGCTCTTTGATGAACACTCTATGATGCACACTCTTCTATACATGCTATGATATGATGATGATCATGTGATGATGCATGCTACATTGTGCACTCTATGATACATGCTATTATATGATGATGAATATGGTATGATGCACTCCTATACAATAAGATGTACATGCATGCCATGGTGTGATGATTCTCTTCCATGCACTATGATGTATACTTGAGGATGATGCATACACGATGCACATTGAGATTATTATGTCTATTTGATGATGAGGATTCACACCCTATGATGATTATGCATATCCTATGATGATGCATTCCTTATGTTCAGTGTAAACAGAGAAGAATTACGTGTTCAGTGATTTATGAGGTGTAAAACGATGTACATGAATAGTGTGTGGCAATGAAATGAAATATTGGTATACAGGGATGACTTGGCAGTGATCAGAGAGCAGAGGTTATCACCAGTAGGTTCAATTCTTGGTTTGACAAGTCCATAGGTTCAGACGTCTATTTCTTTAGGGTGGTAGGGTGGTGCTAGGGCTCACAATCTTGTGAGTTAAGTTGTTGAATAAGCTTGTCATTCATAGCTAACGAAGCCTAAGGGATTGTATCCCATTATAGTTGTAACTAGTAAAGTTGCATTAAATTTGTTTACCCCAGTTGTTTTTGGGTCAAAATTATTTTTAAGAAGGCTTTTGTGGTTTTACCCCCGGGACTTAGGTTTCCACGTCAAAAATATTGTGTACTATGTATATTATTGTTTTCATGTACATTGATGATATGGTATGATTGGTGATTAGCAACTTGCTCTTTATTAAAAAATTTATATCGTGCAAATACTAATTCACCCCCCTCTCAGTATTTCAACAATTAGTATC
The DNA here is from genome assembly GCA_001517045.1 of Pseudotsuga menziesii. Classification (NCBI taxonomy): domain Eukaryota; kingdom Viridiplantae; phylum Streptophyta; class Pinopsida; order Pinales; family Pinaceae; genus Pseudotsuga; species Pseudotsuga menziesii. The sequence continues at coordinate 682,993 of LPNX010038281.1, read as the reverse complement.
AAAGCGGGTTCCTTCAAGAACAGTGTAACCGCTAAAAGGAAGTCATGCACAAGTTTGATAAACAAAGAAAAAATGGATCACCCTTGTATGATGAGTCCAACTATGCATTCTGGAGCATAAGAATGAGATCCTACTTAGAAGCTCAAGGAATAGAAATATGGAAAAGTATCGAAAATGGGTACAAGGTACTAAATACTGTACCAACAGATGCATATGAGTTGACTCAATACAACAAATCCAAAGCCAAGAATCACCTTCTGGGTGCTATAGATGAATTCGTCTTTAAAGAGGTGATGAATTGCCTCTCTGCAAAGGAAATGTGGGACAAACTCCAAACCACATATGAAGGAGATATTAAATTCAAGGAATCCAAACTTCAAATATACAGAGGACAATTTGAACATCTGAGGATGAATGAGGATGAAGACATCGCAACGTATATTCTTCAAGTGGATCAACTTGTGAATACCATCATAGGTTTGGGTGAAGAAGTTTTTGAGGCCATATTTGTTCACAAAATTCTAAGGACACTTCCCAAAATGTTCAACTCTAAGATCTCTGTCCTGGAAGAAAGAATAGATCTGAAGACTATGACAGTAGATCAGCTACATGGGACTCTTGTGGCCTATGAAATGAGAATTGTAGATGAAGACACGTCAAGAAAGGAAGTAACATTCAAAGTCTCCTCCAAACAACCCGGGAAGATCAAATCAACAAAAGGAAATCCAATAAGTGATGACTCTGATGATGAGGAAATAGCTAGCTTCATACGGAACTTGAAGAGAGGTACTAGGAAATACAAAGGTAAGTTACCTCTTAAATGTTTTTCATGTGTAAAGATAGGTCATTTTGCTTCTAAATGTATGTATGCAAAGAACTCAGATAGTAATGAAGATGACAGCTTCAAACCCTACAAGAAGTACAACAATTACAAAAATAAGAAAAGAGGTAAGTTCGCAAAGAAGAAAATTCTCGATACAAAAAGGGACAACAACTCATCCAGTGAAGACTACGACAATGACGGGGACAATGACTTTGTTAATGACAGTGAACTAGAGAAGGTACTCTTCATGGAAATAAACTCAAATGAGGTTCTTAATAATGATGAAGAATCTGAAACTGAAGGTGAGGTATATCTTGAAGCAGAATTTATAAGCGCCTTGAAGGATCTGAAGAAATCCAGGAATGAGAACAAGGTGCTTAAGGAGGAAGCATAAGGGTTTAAGAAAATCATTGTTGACCTAAAGATCAAAATGGAAGAAACCAAAAGAATTGAAGACTCTCTTACTGAACAACTGATGGAAAATATGAAATAAAAGGAAAATCGTGAGTCTAAGATAGTATCTCTGAAGAAAAAATTACAGGCGAAAGATATCGGCAAGAGTTATGAAAATATCTCCAAGATTCTAAAACAAATTATCAGCAATTAGAATCCATTCTTGGACAAGACCGGTATATGATACAAGCAAAATACCGATGAGGCCTAAAGCTCAATGATGACAGGTAGTGAGAAGAATCCACGAAGCTGTGCATAAGTTATCAAGGACTCCCCTAATGAAGAAGATATAGAATTCCAACCAGAACAATCCATACCAAAAGAAGGGCCAGCAGAAAGACAAGATCTCAGAAGAACAACTCCTTCATTTGTTCCCAGGTATGGACATTTCTTTTATGGGTATTGCTTTACATGTGGAAAATTTGGACACAAGGCTGTAAACTGTTTTCAAAGAAGAAATTTTGAAACAAGGAATAACCCTACAAGCCTCATATGGCTACAATATAGTAATATATTTGGTCCCTTGATATTATAAATAGAATCTTAAAAGTGTAACAACTTTGGACATATAGCCAAAGATTGCAGAATGAAGATGCCAATAGTAAGAAATGAGGAAAGTTCCAACAATCAACAGGGGGGGAATCACAAAGTATGGATCAAACGCAAGGACAACTCAAATAACTACGAATGTGGAATTTCTCTTCAAGCTCAGAATAATATATTTGGTGAATGGTATGTTGATAGCGGTTTCTCCAAGCATATGACAAGTAACAAAAAAAAAATTGTCAATATTGAAAAGGATAAAGGATCTGTCTCTTTCAAAAATAACAATTCAGCAAAAGTATTGGGGAAAGGCACAGTAAAGCTTGGAAGTAAAAACTCCCTAGTTGAAAATGTCTTGCTTGTAGACAACATGAAGAATAATCCGTTCAGCGTCAGTTAGATGTGTGATCAAGGACATGAAATACTCTTCAACTCAAAAGGATGCAGAATAAGGAAACGAGGATCAAGAAAGTTAGTGGCTATATCCACTAGGACTGCCAACAACATATATGTGTTGGACAAGATTGAGTCCAAGAAATGTCACTTGGGAAAAGAATATGAAAGGTGGATTTGGAATAGAAGAATGGGGCATATACATTTTGACAATTTGGTCAAAATATACAAAAACTAAGCAGTTCGGAATATGTCGGAAGTTACAAATCCCGCTAACTTTGTATGTGAACAATGTCAACATGGAAAACAAACAAGAGTATATTTCAAGACAAAAGATAATTCTTCTACAAAACATTTGGATCTTGTTCATACTAACCTATGTGGACCAACAAAGAGCAAAGCATTGAATGGCGACCAATATTTTATGCTACTTATTGATGACTATACCAAGATGACATGGGTATTTCTTCTCAATAGGAAGTCAAAAGCTTTTGGATGTTTAAACTTTCAAGGAACTGGTTGAGAATGAAACAAAATCATGAATCAAGTGCCTTAGATCCGAAAATGGTGGAGAATTCATTTGGGATGAATTCAACAAGTATTGTGAAGAGCATGGAATAAAAATATAGTTTTTAGTATCCAAAACACCTCAATAAAATGGAGTTGATGAAAGATAGAACAGATCAGTAATGAATATGGCTAGAACCATGTTGAATGAATCTAAGTTGAATGACAAATTTTGGGGACAAGTAGTTCATACAACAGTACACATCATGAACAGAGGATTACTCGGACGAAAAAATGATAAAACTCCCTACGAGCTATGGACAAAAAGAGGCAAATGTACGACACTTCATAATATTTGGAAGCAAGTGCCATATCAAAAGAGAAGATAAGAAGATTGGAAAATTTGATCCATGAGTAGACGAGGGCATATTCATTGGGATATTCATCCAAAAGGAAAGCTTACAAATGCTACAAGTTGATATTAAACAAGGTAAACGAAAGCATCAACATGAAAATAGATGAGGGCATACTAACATCATCTAGAGAAGACTTGTTGACCCTCGTTTTGTTATCATTTTTTGGTTAATAATTTACATATTGAACACATGTTTTATCACCTTTTGGCATATTTTCCATCGTACAGTTTATTATTCAGCACCAGGTACGATCATACTTTGGATTTATCAAGTTATGTTTTATTTCCATTATGTCACAATTTTCTTGGTTAAATTCGATGATATGTAATGTTATACTAATGTATGAAATTGTCATTGCAGAATCATGGTCTTCAGCGAACCAATGAGCAAGTATTGCATCCATCCTAGATATGGGCAGAGCATATCCATCACATTGTCTAGCTCACCATTCGAACCGCCGAGCCAACCGCACGTTGCTGTTAATTGATTCTTGAGCATTAAAAGCATGAAACGGCCTGTAAACTATTTGTCGTCCATGGGCCAGAATGATAGCATGAACCCCTTCTGGAAGATCGCTCGTATAATGCCTCTGTGTGACACCTTGACACCAGCTACGATTAAGTTGAGTTTGTATGCCACATCACGCACCAAAAAAGAACCAAATCTGCGAAGACAGAGGAAGACGTTATGAGTTGGCCTTTGTTTAGTCACTTGTCATAATTTTTGGTTGATATTAAGAGCAGTTGACCACTGAAATGGTCGACTTGCTCGCCCTTTTTCAAACAATATATATACAAACGATGTTATGCGAGAAAAAAAATTGATAATAGTTTCTTTTAGTTTATACATGTAATCAATCAAATCAAAAACTCTTTAACACTTTTTTCTTTACTTTAATGGAAGTTATGTGGATGTTGTGTATGATCTTTTCTTAAGAAGCGTTAGCTAGTTAGCACGCTGATTGTTGGGAGGGCCCCCCGTCAACCAAATCTTTTTCTTTCTGTATATTTTCATTCTTCCTTTTCTGCAATTAGTATAATTTCATCTATAATTTGTTTCTACAACTTAATCATTGAAATTGTTTATGTTATTTATTTCCTATAGCTTAAACTTTGATCTATGTTATTTATGTAATTTCCTTTGTGAGCTAAGCAACCGGTTGCGCATAGATTAGTTTTTAATTTCCTTTTTGAGTATTTTTAGTTCATTTGCTTAATGTCATATTGATAGAATAGATTGCTTTGATCAAGTTACAATAGGTTCAGCCTTATTTACTTCTGTTTTGTCATGAATTTGCTTAACTAGAATTCAGTTGTTCAATGATGCAATGAATAATAATCTTTTCTTTTTAAAATATGAATTAGTTTAGATAATTCTGCTATGAAATTTGATGACAAAGTAGGTTCAATTTCTGCTCTTTACATTTTAGTATCATATCCATTGGTCAGCTATCCTCAAAGATCATTTAGATTAACTGTTTCTTGAAGTTTTAGTATTTTTCTTTAGACAGGCTGTCATTCGAACAGCCTGTTATGTCTATCATACAGACCTATGTTTTAGTCTGTTCTCCAGTCTTCCGTTCATCTCTTAGTGCTTTTAACTTGTTTTAAGCCTGTTTTCTTAGCCTTTCGATTGTGTCTTGATAAATGGTAATTAGATAATGGTTGTGTATTTTCTTACAGCTCTATATTAGATCATTTAAATGCTCATTAGGTTTTATTCTTATTTCTTCTTCCTCCTCATATGATGTTTGAAATTATGTTTACTATGTTGCCTTGTAATTATGTCTTTGGTTTAATTTATTCCTTTGCATGTGAGGTTTAAGCTTAAATGCATTAATAGATTAGTATATTATAAATTGTTCATAGCAATACGATTTGTTCTCTCCATCATATAGTTATTAAAGGAATCTATAGGATAGAATTTAAATCATCTTTATAAGTTTTCTGCTTGTTTATAAATTATGTCTACCTTCTTGTAGTATTATTTTATCTTTTGCAAGTAGGAGTTATCTGTTTATAAATCGTCATGTTTACTATAGCTTGCAATTGGACGTTTCTTAGTCTGCATATTTTTGGAGAGATCAAGTTAGATTTGATTCCCTTTAGTTTCTTCACCTCATTTGAAAGTCACTTTGACACTTCTCCTACTCCTATTCCACTCACGGTGGACCCTTATCCTCAAAATAATCAAGGAGAATGGAACTAGATAGTTAGTTTAAACCATTATGTACATTTATCAGTTCCATGTATAGTTTTTTAGAAAGCATAACTAGTTGTTGTAAATCCTTCTTTGTACAGTCATTCTTTAAAGTTGTTTAGCAGTAAAATAAATCTCCTTAGATAGAATAGTTCATTGTCATAACACTGTTTATATCCTTATGTTTATAGAGTAGAGTAGTATAACGTGATACCGCTCTAGTCTAGTACTTTGTTCAATTATCCCGATAGTTGAATTATTAGGAGTTTGACTCAGTTTCTCATTTTGAAAGATCTTTCTATCTTTTGTTTGTTGAAAGTATTACCACGATACCCTAGGAATCCCTCTACCTTCGCATATATTTTGTAACAACTCTAATCCTACCAACCCCGTTCGATAATTAAATATTAGGTGAATTAATAAAGACGATATTTTACCCAACAATACTTACAAGAATCAGACGATGAAGAAAAGGAAGCTTCTGATCATAAAGAAATGAAGCAAATTAAAATGGAAGAACAACTAGATGAGAATGAAGAACAACTCACGGAAGATGAAGAACAAAATCATCCAAGTGTGGAACAAGAATAACAAGGGGATCGACAGATTCATAAGAACTTGTACCAGAAGAGCCATCCATCAAATCAAATTATTAGTGATAAGAATGTTCTAATATGAACTAGAAGAAGAAGACAATCTAGAAGAAATGAGCAGGTACACTTATCTCTATTGTCTACAACTAAACCATAAAATTTTGTAGAGGGCATTAAATATTAGCATTGGGTCAAAGAAATGGAATAATAATTATATCAATTTGATAAAAATGAAACATGGGAACTTGTTCATAGACCAAATAACAAGAATGTGATTGGCATGAAGTGGGTTTTAGAAACTAAATGAATGAAGATGGACAAGTAATCAAAAACAAGGCCCAATTGGTTTGTAAAGGCTATGCTCGGATAGAAGGAATATAATTTGACGAAACATTTGCACCAGTCACCATAATGAAATCTATCATAATGATATTAGCTTACACTTGCTCCAAAGACATAAAATTGTATCCGATGGACGTAAAATCGACTTTTCTGAATGGGGAAGTAGAAAAGAAGTCTACATTGAACAACCTAAAGGATTTCATATTTTGAAAAATGAGGGTCATGTATGCAGACTCAAAAGGGATTTATATGGCCTAAAGCAAGCTCCTAGAGCTTGGTAATCCAGATCGGACAGGTACATGCAGTAACAAAAATTTAAGAGGGGAAGTGTAGATAGCAATTTGTACATCAAACAGGAAGACAATAGCATATCCATCATTGAAGTATATGTTGATGATATCATATTTGCAAGTGATGATGATTCACTAAGTCAACAATTTTCTAAGGACATGCAGAAATACTTTAAAATTTCTTTAATCGGTGAATTAACCTTCTTCTTGGGACTTCAGATATCTCAACAAACAAAAAGCATTTTTATTGCTCAGACAAAATGCATCAAGGAAATGTTAAAGAAATTCAAGATGGAAGATTGTAAACCTGTGAGTACTCCTATGATGACCAGTTGTAAGATGAGCAAGGAAGATGAATCTAAATAAGTGGATCAAAGGATCTATAGATCAATTATTGGTATATTTCAGTTATATGTAACAACCTCAAGACCAGATGTGATGCAGGTCGTTGGACAAGTTGCAAGATTCCAAGCTACTCCAAAGGAAACTCACAATTCAAAAGTTAAAAGGATCTTCAGATATCTCAAAGGAACTATGGACTTTGGACTTTGGTATCTAAAATTAAATGAGCTAACATTTATAGCTTATTCAGACGCAGATTAGGCAGGATGTGTTGACGACAGAAGAAGCACCAGTGGAACAACATTTTTATTAGGCAATTGTCTAGTATCTTGGTCAAGCAAAAAGAAATATTCAGTGTCCTTATAAAATGTCGAAGTAGGACATATAGTAGAAGCATCCTGTTGTACTCAGATTCTTTGAATGAAACAAACTTTGCAAGACATACACGTGACATGTGATAAGCCAATTCCAATTCTATGTGACAATACAAGTGTCATCAGTATCTCAAAGAATCCAGTCATGCACTTCAAGACCAACAATATTCCTATGAAGTTTCACTTTCTTTGGGAGTAAGTCACAGATAAGAATATCAATTTGGAATATATTGGGACAAAAGAACATATTGCAGACATTTTTACTAAGCCTCTCCCAAGAAAGACCTTTGAGTACCTCCGATAAAAATTAGGAGTCATACTATCTCCTAATTGAATTGATTCATCTTCAAAAACACAACAACATGATCGGGGGAGAAGTAATACTACAAGGAGAACCCTTTTTCCATTGATGCCAAAGGAAGAGAAAAAGTTGAAGGAAAGGTAAAGGAAGCCTGCTCTAAGGGGGATATTTGTGAACAAAGGAAGCTCCTTCTAAGGGGGAGATTTGAAGTTTTCATCAATGACAAAGGGGGAGATTGTTGAATAAATTGTCATTGATGACAACAGGTGTGTCGGTGTGTATCGGTGCCCCTTGAGGATCCTTTCAGGGTTAGAGTTCTGTCAATTTCAAGGGAGACCTTTTGACCTTGTCCAAGCCCAAGTCTGAAGCCCTTGTAGCCCTTGGGACAATGCCAAAATCCCTATACACCCTTTAGAGTGTTTAAGTTCTCCTAAGTTGTTTCTATGGTTCCCCAGTTATTTCTTTGGTTTCCCCAGTACCACAACCTATTCCCTAGTACCCTAGAAAGTGTCCTTGGTGGGTTGAAGAAGTTGTAGAAGTTGCAATAAGCCAAATAACCCATTTTGTGGTCATTTTTGTTTTTAATGGGGTCATGGTACCCTAGGAGAAGTCCCTAATCCCATAATCTAGAATTTGACCCTATGATGTATGCCTTGCCCTTAAAACATTGATGATGCCCTCTTAAGCCCATGTTTGGTGACCCTTAAACATATAACCCTTACCATTGGTTGAAATATCACAAAGAACAATGGTAAAAATGCTATCCCTTAACTTAAATTAAAATGAATCATCTTAATACCTTTGTGAATATTAAACAATAGCACCCTTGGAAGAGAACGATGACAATCATTTTTAATTAAAATATTAATTAAGTTGAAGTGTTAAAACAAATTAAAAAAATATTGAATGCAATTCACTACCCTTCAACCCTCCTAGAAGTTGACCCTGGTAAGTGTTTAATTTGAAAACAAGTTTAAAATTAATAAAACCCATAACCATCGCTTAAAGTCATCCCCATATGATAAAACAATTTTATAGTTAATAAATTGTTTTTAAATCCTTCATTAGGTCGGCCCTATCCTTCTCCTCAATGCCTATTTAAGTGTATAAATACATAAATAACTTGCCATAACTACATCCATCAATGAATGTACCTTTTTGGGAGTCCCAACTGAGGTCTTTTTGCTGGAAGAGAACTCGTGAAAATACACATTAGAAATAGTCAATCCGAGTTCTTCCACATAAAAAAAATTTGGGGTTTAAAAGTGCATGCTACAGTCTGAGTTTTGATTCCTTCTTTACAATATGAATTACTCGACTAGAATAGTCCCAAATTCTTGGAGATCATCCATAGTTACAGTCTAAGTTTTGGTGAAGGTCATTGCTGGGTTTTCTCAGCCTTTCAACAGTCCCGAATTGTAGTCAACCTTAGTTCCAAAGTTTAGAAAGGTTGATCTTTTCTTCACTGTCCCGAGTTTCCTGAGATCTCCAACAGTCTTGAATTGAAATGTTTACACAGTCTGAGGTTGTTTACAGTGATAAGATATGTATAAGTTATAATGTCAATTGAGTGGACAATACAAGTTTATGTATTTATATGCACAATGAGTGTACAAGTGTGTGAATAGTATGTACAATGAATACAGTGGTATGTGAACAGTGATGAACAATGTATATAGTGGTATGTGTTAGCACCCGTGCTAAAGTTTGAGGATTTTTACATATGCATCTCCACTAATTCCCCTACAAAAGTTTAGACCAGTAAAAGAAAGAGTAAGGTCTGAAAGCTTTCCATATCACACAACTTTGAAGGATATTGATGGGGTTTGTATATGTTCTAAGGGGGCTTATTCATTGCTTTGAATTGAAAAATTATTGAAAATCCCAAGTTTTAGCCTTATAAATATTCCTGAATAAGAGAAATTTGATCAAGGTTAAAAGATAAACGGAATGGACGGCTTGGATGCACACCAGAGAAGATCAAAGGTTGCAAATCATTTCCTCCAAGGAAAAATCGTGAGCGAAAAAGTGGAAAAGGAAAATTTTAGTTCTGAAAGATGGTAAACCTAAATTCCGCTTTCTACAATCTGAGATCCGACGGTCAAGGATGACTACGAGATAAATCAACGGTCCAGGAAAAGCGGGAAGCAAAAAGGCAGAAGCAAAACGATGGAAGCGGAAAAGGCAAAAATATGACCATAAAAAGTTGAAATCCCATTTTTTCGCTTTCCACCAGCCCGTAAGGCGTCCCCACTTTGATCACAGATCAACAGTTCATAACGCTTCCGCATTTTTAATCTCGGATCAACAACTCAGAAAGGCAGGGGTGGAAATACAGAAAATTGGTTATGAAAGTTTGAATCTCGCTTTCCGCTTTCCGCTAGCCTGTAAGATCCATGGTCCAAAACTATTTTGCACCTTTGATCTTAGGCCAACGACCCAGAAGGGAGTCGAAAGGAGTAAAGCAAAAATATAAAAAGTTTGGTTATGAAAAGTCGAAAGCCCGCTTTCTGCTTACCGCAACCCGCATCTTGATCTCAGATCAACGACTGGGAAAGTTTATGTCTAATATTGATGGTGCGAAAAATAGAAACATGCACATGGGATAAGTAGATCTCCTGATATGAGAAACTTAGTAGACCCCGTAGCTTTCAACGGCCAGATAAACGACCAATAAAGATCCATGGTGGAGGTGAATTATGTTTCCATAACTAGCATGGACAAACAAACTTTTCAGATCTATGGAATTTGGGACGCCCTGTAGTGTTGAATGGTGGAGATGTGGAGGAGAAATGAATCTACGGCGGGTATCAATTCCATTGATAGAACTAGAATGGACAAACAAACTTTTCATATCTGCAGAATTTGGTATGCCCTGTAGTGTTGAATGGTGGAGATCTGGAGGAGAAATGAATCTACGACAAGTATCAATTCCGTTGATACAACAAGCACACGAAAACAAAATTTTAAAATCAGCGGAATTCTTATATCGACATGCAAATCCAGAACACGTGTCCACACCATAGCTTTGCAAAATTGATCGACGGCTTAAAAAAATTCCGCTATGGAAAAGTGCAGCGAAGTTAATGGTTTAAAATCCAGGGTAATTTTATATCTACATGCAGGTTCATACACATGCTTCCATATCCTTGTTTTGGCTAAAAGATCAACGGTCCAAAACAATTTCACTGGTTGAAGATGCAGGGATGAATGAAATTGTTGCAGGTTGCTCAAATATCCTCTGAACAGTCATTTTCATCAAGCAGGCTTGAGTCCCAGTTGTCAAATTTTCCTGGATCGATCCACCACGTGCATCCCAATGTCTTTTCCTCATTTTTTTTGTGATCATGGCGAATCTATCAGATCATAATTTGTTAGGTTTTATGTGTGCAGGATTGATTCCTGATTTTTTTAACTGAATTTGGCTTTGTTTCGAGGTTGGTCCTGGGAGCCCATGACACTATAAATATACCCTCAAGAGTGGAAGAAGGGGTTCAACATTCATTTTGAAGCCTCTGTGCTTGTTTTTGTAGCTCTGCAACTTTTCTTGGGATCATTAATGCAAAGTATGCCCTAAATGTCTGAGATTCATCACAGTTGTTGTAAAGGAAAGTTTCCTATGGCTAGGGTTCAAGAGGCCATCAACATACTGGGGTTGAAAGAGAGATGCAAATGGTTATGCAAGTATATATAAGCAAGTTTCAAAGATTAGAATGGTTCATACCTTGACAAACAAAGGTTGATCCAAGCAGCCCTTGAATCATCTTCTTTCTCCTCTTACTCCTCTCACTCCAAGAGACCTGCAAAACAAATTATACCTTCCTCAAACCATTATGACCACATATAAAGCAATGATAATCAAATAAATATGAAGAAACTAATCTGATCATCATAAACATCTAATCACATAATCAAAACAGAGATTCAAATACACATTGAACAATTATTTGGGAAGAAGAAGGACATCACATCTTTATTAATCTTGAAAACAAGTACAAATATACCTTCTCTTCAAGTTGGGCACCTCACAAAACCTTGATCTAGTTCTGCTGCTTCTCTTCTCCAAGGAACTCAACCTCCAAGCTCTGCAACACAAGGGGATGATCACTAGGGCAAAGGTGGGGGGAAGAGAGCTCCAAATCCTTCAACATAATAATGCAAAGATTGAAGTCCCCTCTCATGGACCTCCATACTTCTATTTATATGTTGTTGAAGAGATAGGTTCAAAGACAAATTAGTTACAACTAAAGGAGCCAGTTGCATAACTAACCAAACTACCCAAATTTCGAAAAAACGTATTTTTTTTACATTTTCAGGAGGAATACGCAGGTTGCAGACACATCAGTCGCGCATGCAGGAGGTATACACCGGTTGCAATGCAAAAAGTCGCGTATTTAAGGCATACGTGAGTATTATATATAGCAAGTCACCTACATACGTGGGTTTCCTTAAGGCAATTCGTGTATGCATCAAAAACTCTCATTTTTAGGGTACTTTTAGGCATTTTCAGTCTTTGGTGTCTTTTGGAAAGTTTTAGCTAACTGAGATATATTTCCAACGATGTAGAGATGAGGTCAAACGGAGTTACAAAACTAAATATATCGATCCTCCAAGTTAGGTGTTTTCTCAGTGACTTTCATGAAGTGTCGTCATGGAAGTGTCGACATGCGACGAAATCATGGGAAAGTGGTCATAGGCAGAGATGTGTCATTTTGAGCTATAACAATGGTGTTCATTGTTTAGTATGTTTTCTCTTGTTTTCTTCATTTTCATGGATGTTTAGTTTCTGCTAATGCTTTTCTATTTGTATGCAAGGAATTCATTCTCTGTTAAGTGCTCCTTGCATCAGATAACGTGTTTGTTATGTGTTCATAATAAATGTCTTGGAATTCATCCTCTGTTAGATGCTCCATTTTTCATTATCAACCTTTACTATTGCTTCTGCTAAAGGTGTATCAAGAGATTCATCTACGGATAGGTGCCTCTTGTCTCATTGGGCTTCTTCTCATTTCCCCCTGCCATCTCTCAAATATATTTTGTTGAATATTAACACTTATTTTGCCTCAGATTACGAAGGTTATCACTAGTCATTATGTTGCAAGCCCTTGAATGTTTAAGGCTTTGACTCTATTTCCCAATGGTATTTAATATATGTTTGTCTCGTGCTCTTTAAAATACAAACAACCCTTCTCCTCAGAAATATAGCCTTCTGAATGCTTGTTTAAAAGCTATATGTGAATGTGAATGTTCATGTGACAAATAGAGAGCCCTCTCTGACTGTATAGGCTACAATACAGTCTAAAGATTGGTTTGAAATGGTTACCCAGTGATTCTCCTACCACAACCATAGAAAAATTATTGGGTGATTACAGTATGTACAGTAATGTGTGAATAGTATTGACTACAATGGTATATTGATATATAAGATATAAAGTGATGATGCACTCCTATGCTCTTTGAAGAACACTCTATGATGCACACTCTCCTATACATGCTATGATATGATCATGATGATTATGTGATTATGCATGCTACACTATGCACTCTATGATACACACTATGATATGATGATGAAGATGGTATGATGCTCTCCTATACAATATGATGTACATGCATGCCATGGTGTGATGATGCTCTTCTATGCACTATGATGTATACTTGATGATGATCCATACACGATGCACATTGAAATGATTATGTGTATTTGATGATGAGGATGCACACCCTATGACGATGATGCATATCCTATGATGATACACTATGATGATGTATGCCTTATGATCAATGTAAACAGAGCAAAAATACTTGTTCGGTGATTGATTAGGTGTACAATGATGTACGTGAACAGTGTGTGGCTGTGAAATGGCATATTGCTATACAGGGATGACTTGGCAGTGATTAGAGAGCAGAGGTTATCAGCAACAGGTTCAATGATTGGTTTGACAGGTCCACAGGTTTAGTTGTATTTTTCTTCAGGGTGGTAGGGTGGTGCTAGGGCTCACAATATTGTGAGTTAAGCTATTGAAGCAGCCTGTCACTCATAGTTGACGAATCCTAATGGGTTGTAGCCCCTTTCAGCTGTAGTTGTTAAAGTTGTATTACATTTGTTTACCCCAGTAGCTGTTGGGTCAAATTTATTTTTAAAAAGGCTTCTGTGGTTTTACCCATAGGACTTGGGTTTCCATGTCAAAAATATTTTGTATTATGCATATTGTTATTTTCATGTACATTGATCATATGATATGATTCGTGATTAGGAACTTGCTCTTGATTAAAAAAATTATATTGTGCAAATACCGATTCACCCCCCTCTCAGTATTTCAACATACCCACCCCTTGCAATGTTCTTCAAGGTGTGCATCGAAAGGTAACCAAGTTTCTGCAAGCCTCGAATCACATGTTCATACATATAAAACAAATTTTAAGCTAGCACGCTGACTACGCCAAAATATTCAAATAACCAATGTCAAGTCGGTTCATCGACTGGGTTTTTCAAGCATTCCATTAACTAGTATGATAAGTCAACTCTCTGATTGGGTTTATCAAGCATACAACAACCATTGCCAAGTCAACATGGCCCCACAATACCAGTTCACACAACACAAGGATGGTACCCCTTCTCTGCTACATGGTCCCTTGGGTGTACCCTTCCCTCCAGTGGGGCCGACACAGGTCCTATCATTCCTAACATAACCCCGCGTCGCATGTTCCCACATCACATCACTGCAGGGCGAACCAAAAGCGGTTCTAAGTTCTTCGAGTAAGTAGTTTTCTGACATCGCTTTTATAAGCCTAAACGCTCGAGCAGATGACACATCAACATGGTGGTTTTCCCTTCAGGATCATGCTAAATAAATTAACTTTCATGCATCTTCATGAGCCTGAAACATTGCAAGTTATTGATCTCCACCACCTCCCAATGGTCAGATGTCCTCCACCTTTGGACTCCATCACATGCATGCACAAATGCAAGTGGATCTAATGGGTTGGTCCACATGACACCCTCTTCCCAAATGGCCCCTCATGTTGGACCTCCTGTCCACATGACTCCTCCACATCACCCATCCACATGGCACGAGTGGGGACTACCATAAAATTTCCAAAATTTTGAAATTTTGAAATTGCACGAACTTTTAATTCGGAAATAAGGGGGATTATTTCGAACTTAATTTGAAATTACTTTTGACCCCTTATTTGTCACTTAACAGAACCCAATTTCTACAGAATTATTTGTTATTTATGTCTATAAATTTGGATTCCTAACCCATACATCTCTAGTATTGCAACCAAAAGCTCTAATACCACTCTGTAACGTCTCCTTCACCTAATCCGACCAATGAAAGGGGACATTAACTAACAAAGAGCTTCTAAATTTCTCCCCACAATAATGTTACATCTTCATAACAATTAAAATACATGTGCAAATGCACAATAAAAATACATAATGGAATAAACTACATCCACACACACAACACATGCATATACCAACATAATCATTCCAAACATCAATTAAAAACATTGCAAATTCAAATACAAGAGAATACTTAGCTTTAAACAAAGAATATCCAAGCAATTGGTTGTGTAAGATAAATTTTCCACCCAACCATAGGCACTATGTCGAGCATATACTCCTTTTTTTTAGATCCCTCTCCCCAAGATGGGCTATGAAACCACCAAGGCGAAGTAAACACCTATAGGCATCTCTATCTCTACCCACAATCCGGTTGGCTCTCTAGGCTTAGCCAAAATCTCTTCCAGAACTCTACAGGGATCTCACTCAACCACCACGGCCTTCTCCAACAATACCTTATATGTTTTGTTGGAGAACCACCTATAACCTTAATATGTGGCTTCTCAAGCATCTATGAGTGGCAGAACTCAATGGGTAAGTGTTCCTAGCTTGCCCAAGCTCTGTGCTCACTTACAACCATATATTTTCCCTTCAAATTTGCAGTCCTAACTCAAAATTTGAATTTATGGGTTATACACAGTATGGTAATGGTATTGAACATCAATGGGGAGCTCTGCATAGTGTATATATATGATGACAGAATGAGTGTTGACTCCAAGGGATATGAGATAATAGTGAAAAGACAACTGACAAAGTTTCTGAACACATAAGAAATGACTCCTAACATCTATAGACTAACTTCTAACATATGACAAAACTAACATAAAAGTGCATTCATCCCCCATTCTTCAATAACTACATGAGGTGACTTTTTCCACCAACCTCACACATGCATTCAATGATTGGGTTCAATAGTCAAAATGAGGTAATTGGCTTATTCAAAGCACATGGAAGAATTTGGATGAGATCTAAGGTTGGCACTTGCCTGCAAAGGATTTAATCTCCCATAGGTCCCCTTTCCTCTTCCCTTTTGGTGGAATTATAGCCCCTCTAGTGCTCTTTACACAACCATCTTTAACCATTTTATTACTTATTCAACAGAATATTTACATACATTTCGAGTTAGCATGACAAGCTAACCATACGGTCCAAATGAAAATATTTACGTAATACATGCCTAGTCATTCACTAGTCGGTCCTTGGCTTTAGCTCCTCCCTAGGAATCCATACTCACATTTTACATCATTTACATAATTTCATTGAATACATTACAACGGTCAAACTTGGGTATTACATTAGGGCATGACCTAGGTGAGTTAAAAGTGTATGCAAGCTACACTTCCTTCGTAGGATTAACAAGCTAGAATCAATTATTTGAGTAGAAATTTGTTATCTCATTTTGCAAAGTTCCATTCAAACACATATAAACAAATCTCAAGAAGGAGAAGTCTAAGACTATTTTTCAAGGATCTAGAAGACATAAGTCAATATTCCCTAATTTCTACAACCATAACTTCTTAAATATCCTTTTGCTCTTTTTTGCATTAGGAGAAAAAAAAGATTAAATTTTATATATGGTTTTAAGATTATATTTTTCCAAAAAAAATTATAAGTTAATTCTAATTTCAGCTATTATTTTCCTATAAATTAATTTTGATTTTCTACAATTTTGGACAATAAAAACAACCCTAAAAACCTTGAAATTTCCATCTTTGATAAAAAAATTTCATGCTAAGACATACCAGTAGAATTTCTAAGCACTTCAATCTATTATTTGTGAAGTTTTAGTTAACATAAAAATTATCTAAATTATAAATTTTAATTTTGAAAGTTAATTATCTGGAAAATATTATTTTTGGAAAAATAATATTTTAAAATGATCTATGACTTATTGTGAATCCAAATTTGAGTTTCATTGTCTTTACTTTGTTTTTTATGCTCAATTTTTTATGCTCAAAAATCTATTAGGGAAGCAAAAACATCGTTCTGCAAAATTACATTTTGTGACTCGTAAATTCATATTTTGGTGGTAAATTCACAAAGAAAAATTATTCACATAAATTATGGTTATTGGCATTCTGGAAGTTTTAATTATGTAAAGTTCATTGTTAATTTCATTTGGCACAGTTTGTTTACATTCCTATTGTTCATGAATTATGTATGTAATGGCAAAATTATTAATTAAATGATTATAAGTTTGTGGAATTGAATTTCTCCAGGATTGAACCATATTTGTTGTAGTGATCCTAACTACTACAGTGAAATTAGACAAAATTATTAATTAAATGATTATAAGTTTGTGGAATTGAATTTCTCCAAGATTGAACCATATTTGTTGTAGTGATCCTAACCACCACAGTGAATTTAGACATTTAATAAGTTGAGTGTCTCCCTTTTGCAGAGATCTCTCTCCAAGAAAGCTTATTCAAAGCTAATTTCATAAACTAATAAACATAATTGCCAACATTGAATATACTTTACTTGTACAGGAATTTTGGCGTAAATCAACCTATTTGATGCAATTTTAACGTTCAAGATATTGTGGTTCGTTATCATTTAAACTTCCATAACTTATTACTCTTGAAATGTCCATGGATGTTCTATCTCATGCTTGAGAAAATCTATTTCCATAAATGGATTATTCATTGTGTATTGGCATATCTTGGTTTATTAAAACACTTATGTAGGACTCTTAACATAAAACATAAGATTATGGTCATTTCCTTTAGCTCTCCCATATCTTGATCTAATAATCCATAGGAAAATCTCTCCCTCGGCCTTAAGAGCAGGCTTGAAAAGTAGGAAAGATTTATGCTAAGGTAACAATGGCATCTGCCTTTTAAAGTTGCATTTGTAGCATTGGTGGATTAGAGCTTTGCCACTTAGATGCTACAACAAGCTATAACATTTTGGCGTCGTTGTCTAGAACAAGTCTTTCTAACCCGAGCTTTGAATGACACTTTGAACTTTTGGTGAGATTTCTTTTAATTTTCATAATCCAAGTAGCTCACCTGGAAATTCTACCAAGGCAATTTGTCCCTAAAGGGTACTCCACAATAGCATCTTCTCAAGCACTTATTCCTTTCAATCCCGAACCTAAGAGATATTATAGGGAAAAGAGAAGGGTATTTCAATAAATTATCCAAAGCACTCATTCACAAGGAAGTTCAAATCAATCTAGCTCTTCTACTTATGCAGCAATGCCAACTCCTTGGTTGAATAACTCATACAAGCTTTTACACTTTCATAAATTGTTGATCATCTAAACGTTGTGCCTAAGACTGAAAAGCTACCAAGATTTTCTAGGGATAATATTGTGTCCACTTTATAACATTGGGATGATCTTGAGTGTTATGATGATGAACAAAGCATTCAATATCTTGATGTCTTGTCCAAAATCTTTTCCTTGTCATTAAAGAAAGTTGCAAGAAAATGGTTTTAATCCCTACCCTATAATAGAATTAAAACTTATGATGTGTTAAGCAATTTCCTTTCTAAATAGCAAGAGAAGGACCCATAAGCCATTTTGAATGCCTTAGTTCTATGAGAAGCAATGAAAACAAGGTTGGGGACGAATTTCAAAGGATAGTTAGTGATATTCTTGTTAAATTTTCTCCTTCATATGCTACAATTCATATGGAATACTTGAATGCTTACCCAGTATGATTCAAGTTATTTCTTATCCAAGCCAAACCCGCAGACTTGCAAGATTCCCAAGATAAGGTTTGGAAACTTAACCAAGAATGGATTGAAGCTGGCAGGCCAGATTCTATGGTTAGCCGAAGAGCTATTCAGCCTTAATGTGAACCTCGGACAAAGGCTACATCTGAGCCTTCCAATAACTCCTTAGTTGTCATAACCAAAATGATAAAATGATTGGAAACAACCATGGTGCAAAACAATACCGTTCTCCAAAATAAGTTGATCAACTTGAGACTCCAAACTAATTTTAAAATTAGCCTAGTGGGGATGGTGGTGGTTGGAATAGGCGAAGGGGAACCAAGGGTGAAATCAAAATAAAAGCATTAATCAAAAAGTGCATGTCCCTTTGAACATCCAACAATGCCGTTGATGGGGATACTTACATTGGGTGTGCAACTTGTAAGAAAGACCATGTTCCTAACCTTTGTCCATTTGTTGAAGAATCCACAATTCAAAACATGAATAAAGGTGGAGAAGGGTCTAGTGAAGATCACTCCTTCAACTTTATGGGCGGAATGAACAATGTCATGGGGACCACATACAATGTTTCTAATGATCAAAAGATACAAAACAAGGAAATGAGTATAGATCCTAGGGAAGTAATTGAAAGTTTGACTAGGAAGTTGTCATGTCCCCACCCCTCTACTCGGTGGAGAGGACGCGACGAACATAGTTTCTAGCTATCTAATCCAGCAAACTAGCCTTAGAAACATGATATAAAAATGCATTGGAAATAAACATACACAGATGCATAAATGATTATTAAACAACGAAAGCAGATTCATTCATTCACAGCATTTAACATGTTCATATTGATTTATAAAACAACACAGTTGCAAGGATTTAAACACAAGATATACTTATCTTAGAAGAAGCTTGTCCCGCAACCTGCTACGTCGCTGCAACATTCCACCCAACCATAGGCTAGTGTGCTCATCAATCTCTCAGCAACACTGCCACCCCCGAGTTGGGCATGATTTCCACAAGGAATAAGGGGAAACTAGCATGCTCACACGTAGCCAAGGATACACAACTCAACCAAGCCAACACAGTTGGGTTTATCAGGCCATGAAGGAGTTGGAAAGGTTGGCTGCTGAGCTATTGAGCTCAACCAAAGAGCTATGGACACCTTCACCAAAACTAGCCTTACTTCTACAACATCTACACCACCCAACACAAGGAAGCATCCCCTTCTCTGCTACACAGTCCCTCAGGCTATGCCTTCCCTCCCAGTGTTATTCAGGGTGTGCAAAGAAGAAAGCAAACCCTCTAGCTCTGTCTGTGAAACTCCTGCACACACTAGGTTTATCAAGCAAGCTCAAATCCCATTTCCACTCCCAATTCAATTTAGGCCAAAGCCAAAAGATGCACCCACAACACAATACGATTTACGGGTTTGAGGAAGAACAGTTTGGGTAACAAAAACGAATTTTTAGGATGGGTAAAACAGTTCCCTAACAACAATTTGATTTACAGGGACGTTTTGGCCCTAACATGGCCAAAACGGACTCAACAACACCCAAAATCATGGGTCTCTTCTTCCCCTCACTGGGCATTGCTAGTAAACATTTTCCAAGTTGGAAACAATGGGGAAAATACAGCAAAAATGTGGGAAAGGAAACTCAACCACTAATAATCACCAAAAAATGATTTCGCAGCCTGAGCAAAATTAAGTAACAACCAAAAACATGAATGGTTTCACACACGAGAAGTTTTGAATGCTTGAGAAAGATCCACATGAAGGAAAAAATGGTGGTGAAAACATAAAAACCTCCAAGCATGCTAGAATGGCATACGTTTCTGGGTTTTTACTTGCCCAAGGAGTCAAAACGTGTTTCCCAAAAACTGATGGCTTCTATAATTCGAATTTTGGGTTGTCATACATTTCCCAGCCCATGCAATAACCAACTCAACCAACTTCTGGCAATAATAAATGATTGAGTGAATAAGATAAGAAAGGTAGTTGACAGTTTTGATGGGTTCCCCCTTTGACAATTGGCTTTTCCCATTTAGACCCAAAGGTTTGAATATTCCCCCCGCACGTCCCCCGCCCCCCTCCCCAGCCCCCTTATCCTTAGGAAATCATGCCTCCATCTCATTATTTGTTGCATTGACATAGTTGGTTGTGGGTTTTTAATTAATTGCATATTTACATTATGTCCAAAATTATAATGTGTCCGCTAGCACAAAATACCATCGACAACGATTTTTAATCGCTGAAACATGAAACGCTAAATCGATGGTGGGTATTTTTCCTATAGCTCCACACCATGATTAATTACAATATATACATCATATACATTTAATGCAAACGGGGTCAAAACTGGGGTGTTACAGAGGTACTCCCGAGAATGAAAAAAAAATGCAAGTTGGAGATGTGGCAACCTATCAAAGGCCTAAAGAGTAGAAAATATTTATGCTAAGGTGACAGTGGCGTCTGGCTTCTGAAGTTGCACTTGTTTCATTAGTGGATTAGGGATTTGCCACACAGGTGCTAAAATAAGTTGTAACACACCTTGAACATTATGGCTTTGTAACATCTCAAATTGTAAGAACACGGTCATGCAGATCTGCATAATTGAGATCACTAATCAAACAACTTTGGAGGAACAAACCTGAAGGTTGCAGCCTTGCCTCGTGGGGATGCTTGAGTAGGATAGGACATGAAGAGCATTTTGTAAAGTCTCATGACAATAATAATTAATATGATATTTTGAAGTGAATGTGCACCCATTTCACTCTCAAATATAGAAATTTCATGGTTATGTTTTCTGATGTAGAAACTAAAAAAGAACAACTTCCTTAACTAGATGTTTTTCACCAGCAAGGTTCGGGTCTCAAGTGTAATATCTCGATTTTGGCCCCATTTGCATTAAATTGTATATGATGTAAATAGCGTTATTAAATCATGATGTGGAGCTCAAGGAAAAGGCCCCACCATGGATTTAGAGTTTTATGTTCGATAATTATGATCGATGCCGATGGTTTTAGTGCTATCCAGACACATTATATTTTGGACATCAAGTAAATATGCAAATTAATAAAAATACCCACAACTAACTATGTCAATGCAATATTAAATAGATGGGGGCATGATTTCACAAGGAATAGGGAGGGAAATATTCAAACCCTTGAGCCAATAGGGAAAAGCCAAATGTCAATGGGAGAACCCATAAAGTGGTCAACTACCCATTTTGTCTTTTGTGCCCGGACATTTAGAAATTGGTTGGGGTAGTTAACACCTTGGGGTGGGAAGAGTATGCCAGTCAATTTCGAATTGGGGAAGCCACCCATTTTTTGAAATCGTGTTTTTCACTTATGGGGTAAGTAAATGCTCAGAAATGCATGCCCAAGTCATTATGCACCCATACGTTTTGCTCTCTCACGGGGCTGAAGCTGGCATTAGAGGAATTTTGAGGTCTAAAATGGACCTCCTAAGGAAAATAATAAAATAATAGTTAAAATACTAAAATAATATTTATTAATTTTGGAAGAAAAAAGAAAAAAACTACTTTTTGTGTTCGTATTTTCAACATATCTCCCTGTGTTTTTACTCAAATTTCGATCGGGAGAGCTCGTTGGATGTGGGATTTGATTCTGCATCCAACAAGTATCCACACTGTATACTCTTGACAGACCCCGCTACCCCAAAAACAAGAAATACCTGAAAAAAGTGATGATGACATCATCATCATGTTTTTTCAGGTATTTCTTGTTTTGGGGGTAGCGGGGTCCGTCAAAAGTATGCAGTGTCAGCATCATGTTTTTCCAGGTATTTCTTGTTTTTGGGGTAGCGGGGTCCATCAAAAGTATGGAGTGTGGGTACTCGTTGGATGCGAAATCAAATGCTGCATACAATGAGCTCTCCCAATCAAAATTTGAGTAAAAACACAAGGAGATATGTCGAAAATACGAACAAAAAAAGTAGTTTTTTTTATGACAAATATGTCAATTCAACCATTATGGTTTACTCATTTTATTGGAATTCTATTGGTTCTTGAATTCCAACTCACAACAACTTATTATTGGTGCATTTTCTTATAAGGTCCATTTTAGACCCCAAATTTTCTCTAATGCTTAGCTCTCTCTCCTTCACGTTTTTTGTAATTACCTTCATTTCCATGGCTGGGAAAACCCGCTTTTGTTTTGCTTAGTGAATGTGCAGAAGAAATTCACGAATTGGGGGTTTTAAGAGGCCATTTTTTCCCCTCACATAGATGGAGATTTTTGTGCGTTTCCCTCACGATTTTCTGCATTTCCTCATTGTTCTCCAAGCTGGAAACCCGTTTTTGGTTATGCTCAGTGGCTGAGAAGATAGACCCACGTTTTGGGTGTTTGGGGGAGGTTGTTTTGCCCCTGTGAAACCCAAGGACATTTCCTGAAATCCTATTACTCACCCACGGTGTTTTTCCCCATCCGTCATTTTTCATTTGTGGTTGTCAAACGTTACTCTACAAACCGATAACTTGAATTTAGTTGTGAAGTGCATCCTTGTTTATTGGCTTAGCTGAGTAAGTCCAAGGAATCCATCTGTTAGATGGTTTGACTGTGTTTGGATGTGATTGTGGCTTGGCTGAGTAAGTCCAAGGAACCCATCTGTTAGATGGTTTGACTGTGTTTGGATGTGATTGTGGCTTGGTAGAGTAAGTCCAAAGAACCCATCTGTTAGATGGTTTGACTGTGTTTGGATGTGATTGGGGCAAAGCTGAGTAAGTCCAAGGAACCCATATGTTAGATGGTTGACTGTGTTTGGATGTGATTGTTGGCTTGGCTGAGTAAGTCCAAGGAACCCATATGTTATTGGCTTGTTTCCTTAGTAGCCTGTGAAACCCAATTGTTTATTGGCTTGGTTGGACAATCTGTGAAACCCAACTGTGTGTTGGCTTGATTATGTGTGTATGGTATTGTTGTGTGTAAGTCCGTTGTTCCCTAGTTCCTTGTGGAAATCATGCCCAGCTCGGGGATGGCAGCGGTGTTGAGAGATTGATGAGCACACTGGCCTATGGTTGGGTGGAATGTTGCAAAGGCACAGCTAGTTACGAGGAAGCTTCTTCTCAAGATAAGTATTCTCGGTGTATTTAACTTCCGCAATTGTATTTGTTTAAGAATTAATATGAACATGTCGAATGCTTGAATGAATGTATTTTCTTTCATTGCGTATTTACATGTATAACGCATCTGTGTATGTATTTTATCGATGGGGAGTTTTGTCAATGCATGTCAGATAAACTTGGTGAATTTTTCCAATGCATGTCGGGCGAAAAAGGCGAGTCTCTCTGATGCGTGGCAGACGAAAAAGATGAGTTTAGCGGATGAAAAGGAAGAAAAAATTTCAAAATTTTTCTAAGTGTCAAAATTTCCCTTGTCGGCAAGAAAATATGATTTTTTTCGATACGTGTCAGGTGAACTTCGTGAATTTTTCTGACACGTCGAGAGAAAAAGCACAGTTTTGTCGACACATCGGATAAGTTTGGTAAGTTTGTCGAGGAAGGAAGGAAGAAAAATTTTCAAAAAAATTCGAAGTGTTAGAATCTTCCTGTCGGCAGAAAAATATTAGTTTTGTCAATACGTCAGATGAACCCGGTGAGTTTTTCCAATACGTCAAAAGGAAACAACGAGTTCTCTTGACACATCAGAAGCAAAAGAGGAGTTTCGTCGATCAGAAGAAAAGGGCGAGTTTTACCGATACATGTTAGGTAAACTCGGTAAGTTTTGTCGACATGTAGGAAAAAAAAGGTGAGTTGCGGTGACATGTCGAAAGGAAAACCTCAGTTTCGCTGATCGAAAAAAAAACTGAGTTCGTCGAAACAGAGAATTTTTGCAGGTTTTTCAATGTGAATTACAGGTGCCGGAAAGATGAAAAATGGCAGTGAACTTTTGCGTCGGATTACGCGAAATCAAAGGATTTACCAAAAAAATAAAAATGAGTGTGCTTCCCTCGACGAAGCCTTAAGGGGGCAAGCCCCCTTAACCCTCGTCGTCTCCGTGAGACAGTCGTTGTTGAGAAAGAAAAGTATATGTTTTGACAAGCTGTCAATATGTGAATTTTCCAAATGTAGGTAAGTAAATTATAAATTCATGAGAATGTTATGCAGCTAACAATGGTGTTCGTGAACACATTTTGTAGATTCATAGTACAGATTGGAAAGTTGGTCTTGTTCTGACAAAGAAGATCAACGCCAAGAAGATTGACAGCATGGATGAAGCAAATGATCCCTATGGACACGGGGAAGATGTTATGGAGGAAAAGCCAAGAGATCCACAAGAGAACAGAGAGCCACTCCAATGTTGGAGATGTCGAGGACCCCATTTGCACAGGAGTTGTTCACATAGGGAAGGGTATGTAAGGTCATATTACAATATCCAAGAAACTGATACTGAAGCATATGGGAAGAAGAAACAAGAGAGTTCCCCAGATGCTGCAGCTACCATAAGGAGCCTGAGGGTGGAGTTGCAGAGTTGCAAAGAGGAAAATAAAATGGTGATCAAGGCTCTAGAAGAGAAAAATCAGTTGACTGCAGCCATGCTACAGAGTTTGATAGACCTCGAAAGGCAGATAAACTCTAGGCATTAGACAACAAATGCAGAGGGGAGTAGGAGAAATTCTCAGAAGAAGAATGTGAAGCTTGAACCAAGGAAGAAAGGTTTCAAACCTTCTCACCTCCTAAATCAGCAAATGAATACATCACAAGCTAAGATTAAGCCAGCCAGAGTGAAGAGGGAAAGGTCAAGGAACCCACTCAAGTGTTGGGGATGTGAAGGAGACCATCTGATTGAGTACTGTCCACATCAAAGTGGGAATGAAAGTCAAGTCCACAACACCCAAGAAGTTGAAACTGTGGGTCAAGAAGCAGGGACCATTCCTAAAATTTGTGCAGTGTTATAAGACCACCAGGAAGATCAGCAATCAATTGTGGCTAAAGTTGAGGGTAAGATTGTCGAGCGGTCTGTTTCTATTTTGATTGACCCTAAATCTACTCACAGCTACATCACCCCTAGACTTGTGGAGATGTGCGCTTTGAAGGAATCAAAGCATAGAAAATCATGGTTAGTCCAACTAGCCACTGGAACCAAGACGAAAGTTAGTAAGGTGGTAGAGAGATGTCCATTAGTCATGGATGGGTTAGTCACGTGTGCAAATCTGAATGTTCTACCACTTGGATCCTATGATTTCCTCATTTGAATGGATTGGTTGGAATAACATAGTGCAAAACTTGATTGTTACAACAAGAGTTTTGAGCGTTTGGATGAAGAAGGCAACCTAAAGGTTGTGAAAGGAATTCCAAAATTGATCTCCAGTAGGCAGATTTCAGCAATGTAACTGAAGAAGTTCCATGGGAAAGGTTGCAGAGTGTATACAACTCATGTTTTGGAGGCAACACATAATGAAACCCCTAGGTTGGAGGACTTTCATGTGTTGCAAGAATTCGGGGATGTTTTTCTTGATTAAATTCCACGGCTTCCTCCAAAGAGGGACATTGATTTCACAATTGAACTTCTACCAGGAGTAGCACCAATGTATAAGACACCCTACAGAATGAGTACACCAGAAATGCTAGAGTTGAAGATGCAACTGCAAGAGTTGTTGGAGAAGAAGTAAATCAGGCCAAGTGTCATTAGAGGAAATTTAAGGTTTAAAATGGGTCTCCTAAGGAAAATAATAAAACAATAGTTAAAATAATAAAATAATATTTATTAATTTTGGAGGAAGAATGAAAAAAACTACTTTCTTTGTTCGTATTTTCGACATAACTCCCTATGTTTTTACTTGAATTTCGAGCGGGAGAGCTCGTTGGATGCAGAATATAATTCCGCATCCAACGAGTACCCACACTGCATACTTTTGACGGACCCCACTACCCCAAAAATAAGAAATACCTGAAAAAACATGATGATGATGTCATCATCACATTTTTTCAGGTATTTCTCATCATCACGTTTTTTCAGGTATTTCTTGTTTTTGGGGTAGCGGGGTCCATCAAAAGTATGCATTGTAGGTACTCATTGGATGCAGAATTAAATTCTACATCCAACGAGCTCTCTCGCTCGAAATTCGAATAAAAACACAGGGAGATATGTCGAAAATACGAACAAAAAAAATAGTTTTGTTTATGACAAATATGTCAATTCAACCATTATGGTTGACTCATTTTATTGAAATTCTATTGGTTCTTGAATTCCAACTCACAAAATTTATTGTTGGTGTGTTTTCTTATAAGGCCCATTTTAGACCCTAAATTTCCTCTAATGGTCCCCATGGGGAGCACTAGTTCTGTTCGAGAAAGAGAAAGATGGTACACTCAAGTTATGTATTGATCACAAACAGTTGAACAAAGTCACTAATAAGAACAAATGTCTTTTTCCTAGGATTGATGACACTTTTGATCAAATGGGAGGAGCAAGGGCATTTTTCAGGAGTGACTTGAGGTCTAGTTACCATCAGGTAAGAATCAAGGATGAAGATGTTCATAAGACAACCTTCAGAACAAGGTATGGACCTTATGAGTTTGTAGTGGTACCATTTGGTTTCACAAATGCACCAATTACATTTATGTGCCTCATGAATAGTGTTTTTAGTAGGTATCTTGACAAGTTTGTTCTTGTTTTTCTTAGTGGCATTCTTACTTCTTCTAAGAATGAGGAAGAGCATGAAGAAAATATGAGATTGCCACTAAAATTGCTCCAAGAGCATAAGTTGTATGCAAGGTTGAGAAAATGTGACTTCTATAAAGATAGAATTCATTATCTGGGTCACATTATCTCAGATGAAGGAATATTTGTAAACCCTGAAAAGATTGAGACCATTATGAGTTCCCCTGCTCTAAAAAATGTGACAAATGTAAGACCTTCAATGGGACTTGCAAGATATTACAAGAAGTTCACTGAAGGATATTCTGCATGTAAAGTTGAGTATATGTATGGGTTGAGGAGGCATGCATGTGAACCTATAGTTCCATGAGGAGATGACCCTCATGCGTATATACATACATATCAGAAATTGCTAATGACCGGAGCAAGAATCACTTCAACAAAGTAGTATGGTTGTACCCAATGAAACCAGGGCAGAATCTTCCATGTGCTATGAGAAGGACCTCATGACTGAAATCTAACCTCTAAACAGAATAGATTTCAAATTTCATATTTCAAATTTTTGTTGTTGATTGCTACTGACTGTTTGGATGATCTAAATGGTGTCAAGATGACATGTTGTATGTGAATGTCTAGGTTTTAGGCAGAATGCATAAGTAAAAGGGATAAATGCTCCCACTTGCAAAATCCAAACAATATGAGGATGGCCTCATGGTTGCAAAAATCTGATTTTCTGTAGGAAGCAGAGTTATGAATTCAGATGTTTATTTGACTATCAATGTTATTGATTGTTTGATATTCGGAAAATCATGTATGCATGAAATAGATTTGAAAATATATGATTGAAATTTTTCATGATGACATCTCATGTGAACTGCATGCTTGTATGTAACGCGGGTGAGATGATGAAGTATGACCTTGGAGTACATAGCTTCTAGGAAGGATGTGTTTGGGATACATAGCTCCTCGGAAGGATGTACTTGGGGTACATAGTTCTCGGAAGGATGTACTTGGGGTGCATAGGTTCTCAGAAGAATGTGTTTTGGCAGTATGGCTCCTCTAGAAGGATGTACTTGGGTACATAGCATCTCCCCCCGGCCAGCTAGGCACCGGTATGCATCACTGGGGATACTCAGGGTGTAAGACATCCGGTTAGACTTATTTCCACACTCATTCACGCCATAAGGGGACAGTCATGAGAGTGGGGCTCTTTCAAGAGAATAACCCCTAGGTATTATGGTGTCTGAAAAGGAAGCACCTAAGCATTGGTGAGAACTTGGAGGAGGTGCTAATCCCTTAAGCCAGAGCTGACATTGAGCACGCAAAGGGGTGTTAGGTTCTGGAGCAGCGCTGTCATTGAGCACCAAAGGAGGTGTTAGGACCTGAAGCGGGGCTGACCAAGATCTCAGTTGAGAGATTTTATACAGATAAGTATTTGGTTTACTTATCAATATTTTTTTGTTGTTGATTTTCTATAAATACACATGGGCATATGATGCAACCATAGTTTTGAAAATATTGTTATAGATTGCATCCTATAGGAATGAATCTGACATGTGAGTTAATTCATTTTGGTGTCCGCAAAGGAAGCACCTGAGCTTGGTGAGCACCTAGAGGAGGGGTTCGCCTTCGGAACAGAGCTATTAGATCGCAGTTGAGAGATATTTTCATAGGTGATCCGAGGCTTGCAAAAACTTGGCTATCTTTTAATGCACACCCTAGAGAGCACCAGAAAGGTGGGTACGCTCGAATGATTGTATAACAGAGAAGGGGTACCATCCTTATGAGGGTTGGGGCAGGTTTTGTGGGTACCATGGTTGTATAAGTCTAAGTCGGACACTTGTGGAGCCAAAAGAATATACTTATGCAGATAAGTATTTGGTTTACTTGGAAACCTCGTGTTGATTTTATGTCAATATACATGTGCACGCGATTCATCTATGATTTTCAAAAATCTTGTGAATCTAACATGAGAATTGACTCATTGCTTGGGGTTTGAGCATAGGTATTGTTGGATACCAAATACATTGGAAATTTTCCAAGCTGAGGAGAATAATTCTCCAAGACCCAGAGAAAGATCATGTGGTGTGTACTGATGCATGCAATCAAGGACTTGGAGGAGTTTTTATGCACGACAACCATGTAGTGGAAATAAGGAGGAGTTTCAGATCGTGCCATTGGACAGGTATAAGTGGGCAGAAAGCACCACGATCTTGAAGAGGCTACGTGGGAGCTGGAGAATGCCATGTGATTGGCATATCCATTTTTGTTCAATTTTGCAAAGCACTGAGTTAGTGCCAGTCTGGCATTTTTGTTCAATTTTGTAAAGCATTGAGGTAGTGCCAATGTAGCATTTTTCTTCAATTTTGTAAAGCACTGAGGACAGTGTTGTTGTAAGGGGGAGGGGAATGTAATATCCTGATTTTGACCCCATTTGCATTAAATTATATATGATGTAAATAACGTTATTAAATCATGATGTGGAGCTCAAGCAAAGGCCCCATCATGGATTCAGAGTTTAATGTTCGACAATTAAGATCGATGCCGATGGTTTTAGTGCTAGCCAAGGACATTATATTTTCGACATCATGTATATATGCAAATTAATAAAAATACCAACAACTAGCTATGTCAATGCAACATTAAAGAGATGGAGGCATGATTTCACAAGGAATAAAGAGGGAGATATTCAAACCCTTGAGCCAATAAGGTAAATCCAAATGTCAATGGGAGAACCCAGAAAATGGCAACTACCATTAGAGGAAATTTGGAGTCTAAAATGGGACTTATAAGAAAACGCACCAATAATAAATTCTTGTTAGTTGGAATTCAAGAACCAATAGAATTTCAATCAAATGAGTCCACCATAATGGTTGAATTGACATATTTGTCATAAAAGAAAACTACCTTTTTTGTTCGTATTTTCGACATATTTCTCTGTGTTTTTACTCAAACTTCGAGCAGTAGAGCTCGTTGGATGCAGAATTTAATTCTACATCTAACGAATACCCACATTGCATATTTTTTACGAACCCCGCTACCACAAAACAAGAAATACCTGAAAAAAACTGTGATGATTACATCATCATCACGTTTTTTCAGGTATTTCTTGTTTTAGGGGTAGCAGGGTCTGTCAAAAGTATGCAGTGTAGGTACTCGTTGGATGCAGAATTAAATTCCACATCAACCAAGCTCTTCCGCAAGAAATTTGAGTAAAAACATAGGAAGATAGATCAAAAATATGAACAAAAAAAGTAGTTTTTTACTTTCTTCCTCCAAAATTAATAAATATTATGTCACATCCCCGGTTTTGACCTCATTTGCATGATGTATATAATATAATTAATCGTAGTGAGGAGCTAAAGGCAAAAGCCCCACCATCGATTTGTGTGTGTATGTTTCGGCAATAGGTATAGTTGCCGATGGTTTATCGTGCTGTATGGCACATTATAATTTGGCATCATGTAAACACGCACATCAAATAAAATAAACCCACTACCAGCTACAGCAGTGCAACGTTGAATGAAAAGGGCATGGTTCCAAAGGATAAGGGGTGGGGGATGTCAAACCTTGGTTATGGGGTAAAAAACCCATATGTTACCACCTTGTGTGTTGCCACCTTTTCCTTGTTTGATTTTCCTTGTCTCACCCAACCTCTTCAATGTCTTGATTTTGTTAGTTGGGGGCAGTTATTGCATGAGGAAACGTGGAAATGGGAAAGCGTCGGTTTTGGCAGGTTGCTGTCATTTCGAATGGTACGCATGCCCAGTGGAGAACCTTCGTTATTTTTCTCACGCCTGGTCTCCATTCCTTACTCTCACGGTCTGTTCATCTTCCTTAGGCGCAGAGGGCGGTTCATTCCCTGCATTGTCTGTTGGCCTCACGCAGAGAGACATGCTGTTCGTCCTCATGCAGGCTGCGAGTCTTACTCTGTGTTCCTCATGCACCAATCGCGGCTTTTCCTTTGGTTGTGCACGCAGCGAGCAGGTAGAACGGCCTCAAGGGCCTGATTTCCACCGGTATGTGTCATAGCCATGGCTTTAATCCACGTTTTCTGTTTGCTGTTGATTTTCACCCACGATTTGGGTTGCTGTCATTCTTCCACGACTGTTGGATGCTGCTGAGTTGTTTTTCCCATGTTGTGAGCCGTGCTCACAGAATTCGTTTTGGGACTGTGGTCTTTCCTGCGTTTTGTTGACTATGGTATCCAAATTCGTTTTGCGCCACTGTGGGTTGCCAATCCGTTGGCTATGTTTTCCTCTGTCCACGCTGGGAGTGGGCTTCTCCTCTATTTTGTGGATGGTGTGCTGTTGGCCGAGTTTTCTCCTTGTTTAAGACTGTGAATTGTGGCCATCTGTCATTGTGAGTTTGGGATGCTGGTATACCCCGGTTTGGGTGTCGTTGCTGAGTTGTTTTGGCCACGTTAGGGCCAAGAACAACTCTGAGTTGCCTTGTAGGCTTGATCTGTGTCTCACCTTTCGTTTGGGATCATCCCCAGTCATTTTGCCTTCTTCACAAGGCTGTGAAGGGATTATTCGACTGTTGGTGTGCAGTGGTTGCCCCTTGGACAGTGCTGGCTTGGCCGATTTGTTGATGGCCTGATAAACCCAGCGGTGTTGGTTTGGCTGTTTGGTGTCCCCTTGGCTATGTGTAAGCCTGCATTGACCCTTATCCTTGGAGGAATCATGCCCAGCTCGGAGGTGGCAGTGTGCTGAGAGATTGATGAGCACGCTGGCCTATGGTTAGGTGGAACGTTGCAGCGACGTAGCTGGTTGCAAGTGAATTCTTCATCAAAGATAAGTGCTACTGTTATATCATCTATGCAAATTAATCTACTGTATTATGTGAAATAATGGACATGTTCAATGCTGGAAAAGTATCTGTGTTTGCTTCCGCTACATATGATTAAAAGAACTATGCATCTGTGTATGCTTGTATGATTATGCATCTTAATAGGCACCCTGTAAGCTTTTAATTTCAGCATTTGATGTTCTGATTATGCTCATGGGCTGTTTACCCGGCTGCATGTGTTGTTCGTCGCGTCCTCTTCGCCGGTCTGAGGGATGGGGACGTGACAAAATGGTATCAGAGCTCCTGATTGCAACAGTGGGCCTCTATGGGCCAAGAAGGAGCAACTCACAGAGGCAGGACTTCATTCTGCCCAGCAAAGATCAGAGTTTGACAGCAGCAAACTTCAAAAATCGCCCAAGTGTTGACAGTCAGAACACTTAGTGGTTTCGACTTTCGATGTGGCAGAATGTTTAGCGATTTTCGGTCCGCCGTTGCGGCTGTGAAAAGGATTCAGCCTCCAATGCAGCAATGGAGCCGATTTCCAACGAAGGGAAATTTTGAAAAATTTTGGTCTAAGTATTAGACAGTCGGAAGAGAAAGTGATTGAGTGTCCGCTGTTGCGGACGCCGAACCATTAAGTCTTCCGATTTGAAAGGGGTTTCGACGTTGTGGAAGAGAAGGCGAAGTGAACTTCCGTCGTTGTGGACGGCGAAGCGATTCCGCGTCCGACTCGAAAGCCATCCGATCACCGACGCCGCAAGAAGGTTAGAAATTTGGATAAGTGTTGAATGATCAAAGTAGAAAGTAGATTGACGTCCGCCATTGCAGATGAAGAAACGATTGGGCGTCCGACGGAAAAGTCGTCCGATTGCCGGCAGTGCAGAAGAAAAATCGCGGAAAATTTTCTAAGTAGGCAGCGGCTGATCGAAAGAAGTTTGTCTTTGGTGAGCCGCCGTTGCAGAAGCCAAAGTCATTTGGCTTCCGATGTGGAAATGCTTCCGATGTTCGCCGTTGCGGAAGAGGAAAGGGTTCCAACGTCCGCTGTTGCGGGTGAAGAAGCAATAAGGCTTCCGATGGGAAAGTCTTCCAATTTCCGATGTAAAAAGGTTGTCGATGCCGACCCAGTTGTGCCGCCGATCGGAAGAAGGAAAGAGATCATGTTCTGCCATAGCGGAAGAGAAAACTTTTCGGCTTCCAATGTAGAAAAGCTTCCGACAGCCGATGAGAGCCGCCGTTGCGGAAGGGGAAAGCCTTTCGAGAGCCGATTCAGCGAAAGGAACAATGGTTCCGAGAGCCGATTCAGCGGAAGGGGTAACTATTTGACAGCCGATACGTCGGAAGGTTGGGTGGAATGAGATCCGATTTGGCACAAAGGCATTTTGGGATTTTTCAGTGGGATTTCCAGCCAATTTCGACTGCCTTCCAACAGGGTTTTCAAGCAGTTTTTCAGTGAATTCTCATGGGCTGGAAAATGAGAAAGTGGCAGCGATCTTATGTGCCAAATTGTACGAAAATCAGTGATCTACAAAACAAAACAAAACAAAAATGAGGGCGCTGCCCTCGACCCGCCCTACAGTGGCGCAGGGAAGCCACAAGGGGGCAAGCCCCCTTGACCCCCTTCGTCCCCGGAGATGGTCATTCTTGTGAAAAGAAGATTCTATGTTTTGGGCAATTTAGTATAATCCAGAATTCATAAAAGATGAATGGTGCCACGGAAGTGAGGTGGCTGAAGTTATCATTCCAAACCAAAATGCAGTAGTGTGTGTAAAATGCCAACATTGGTGAAAGTCTTCATTTTAAAAGTGGTGTGGTTTTCACATCCGAGATCAGAATGAAGCATGTGGATAGGCGTTGGAAAGCTTATCCAGCAAGGAACAAGGATAAGTGACCGGAATCTGAGCATGAAGCAGCAAGTGCTAATGATGGCCGCTGTTATCAAATGGACAAATTTGGACAGTTGCATGCCCAGGGGCAGCAAGGACTATGAAGTCAACCAGCTGTTGTGTGGAAAAGGAATTCCATGAGAAGATGAGGGATTTGAAAGGGAAGTTTTCATTAAACCCTATCTTGCTGATTTGAACTACATTTCCTAAGTTTATGCTTGAAATGCATGAGGATATGTATTGCACACATAGGATATTGCATGATTGGTAAGAATATTGAAAGTTATATATTTATAATGAACCACTAATGATAATCATTGCTTTGATATTGGCATTAGTGGAAAAACCAACAAGGACATGGACCTAGATGAATATGTGTTGATGCTGAGGAAGGAGACCAACAACCCTATGGAGAAGAGGTGAGGCAACAAGTCCATAACAAAAGTTGGTGAGCAAATTCTGCAATCTCCTGCAAAGGACCAACCAAATTGGTCATGTCAAGGGTGTAAGTACGACCCATGCATGTAAGAATTGCTTATGACAAATTCCATGGAGTGGTAAAGGTAAGAGACCTCATACCATGTGGATGTTGGAATATAAAAGATGTCATGCCTATATATGTTGATGATATTGATTATAATCATGCATCCTATATGAATTAGTCATGGTTAAGCCATGCATGGTATATTAAATGCAAGATAGCATGAATGGATAGGCATTGGAAGGATTTTATGAACCTTGTAGTTATGCAATGGATGTATGCCTATGAAGGGTGTGAATGACTGATTGTGTAAGTGTAGGTGCAATGTTGTGATGTATTGCATGAATGCATTGAGATGAATGCATGTGATATGTTGACTAACTAATGACTGAAATGGTGAATTGATGATAATTCAGGAATCATTTCAAAGGTTGTTATGAGTGCAGGATAGTCATGAGCAATTGGCTGCCAGAACTGCTCTATTGAAGAGCAAGGTGGTATGAATGATATGCTTGTGAAGTAAGGAGTATCTAACCACTTCATTTAATTGCATGAATGCTGTGATCATACCTTGCAATGTTAGCATGATAATGATTGCAGGAAGTAAATGAGCTTCGATAATATTGATGTGACTAACACTTGGAAGTATTTGAATTTTATAAATTCTGAAAATGCTTCAGTGATGGTTGTAGCAATGAAACTGTTATATGCATCCATACTTACCAAGTGTTTGGTTGATTGAAGCTCATGTTTCAGGCAGATTATTTCGAACATGGCATTGAGAGGTAAGACCCTGACCAATGCCAGAATCTACCATGTGAAAGAGCTTGTTAAATTTGAATTGTGAATTTCAAATTTAAGAAATTGCTGACAACTACTAGTCACTATTGTCTTGCACAAGATTGTGTTTGGTTGGTTGAAACTCATGTTTCAGGTAGATTATTTCGAGCATGGCAGTGAGAGGTAAGGCCCTGACCCATGCCAAAATCTACCATTTATGAGAAGAAGTCTCATGGTTGTGAAAGTAGTTGATATGCATAATGGGTTGTTAAATTTGAATTGTGAATTTCAAATTTAAGAAATTGCTGACAACTACTAGTCACTATTGGCTTGCACAAGATTGTGTTTGGTTGGTTGAAACTCATGTTTCAGGTAGATTATTTCGATCATGGCAGTGAGAGGTAAGGCCCTGACCCATGCCAGAATCTACCATTTATGAGAAGAAGTCTCATGGTTGTGAAAGTAGTTGATATGCATAATGGGTTGTTAAATTTGAATTGTGGATTTCGGATTTAAGAGGTACTGACGACTACTAATCATTGTTGGCTTGTGTAAGATTGTGTCAGGAGGGACACATGGTAAGTGGGTAATCATGTTATGATAGTAAGCATAAAATTATAATGGGCATAGTAGTGCTGCTTACAAGAAACCCACAATTGAGCAAGTCAATTTCCATAGTAGATATAATTGCAAATTCTTATTGAATTTGATTTCTAATGTCATTGCTTGGTTATGGAATAATCAATTTGGATTGTAGTATCAGGTAATGATTGATTGTTTGGCTATTTGATGAATGTGTCAAGGGTACACACTGCAGGAAGACCATGTGTGATGGCCTGCAGAAGCCAAACTTCATGGGAAGGTTTTCCCTTATCTTGGAAATGGGGTTCGGGTGAAACTCCATTAGACATTTTGAAAATGTCTCATCTGCACTGCATGTTTGGTGATAACATGAGTGAGATGGTATGGGTTATGTCGGTAAGACGTGTGAATGTGGAATGTGAAAAAGGAGTTGGGATGGCTAACTGAGGGACTGTTAACTTAGGGAAGGAGCCTCCATTCCTCCTGAACAAAGGCATACTGCGACGGCAAATGGATAAGTGTTCTGTGACCCTTGCTATGAATATGCATGTTTAATTATTAAATTTCCATATGCAGAACATGTTTGATTTATTTCCATGAAGACCGATTGTTTGAGTATGCATAGGGCCTGCATGGAACACACCGGGAATGGGTGCACACTTTTCCGATGTTAAGTCATGAAAGGGTTTCAATATTGATTACACTCTAGGGAGTGGACGCACTCCTGGTGTCTCAATACTTGATAGTGAATGTTGAGAAATACAATTACGGTTTTAAAAGCAATAACGCTAATGAGTTTGCTTGTATTGCTTGTGTTGCTTGTGCTAACAGGCTAAAGGTAAAGATAAAGGTAAATGGTTGGTATAAGTGCATGGTTGAAATAAGTGTATGTTGATATAAGTGTATGGTTGGTATAAGTGTATGTGTCATTGTTGACATAAGTGTATGATGGGCTGTGATATGCCTAAGGATCCATAGTAGATCCTAGACCTGGAAATGGTCATGATAAAGTTCCAAGCCCAGTTGACATGGTTATGTACTGGCTGGACATTAATTATTTGATGTTGTGGAGCAGCCGGCGTGCTGACCTAACATCTAAGTCCATAGGCGATCCCAAAGCTTGCAAAGCGAAGCAGGATCCTGTGGATGAACGAGGAAACACACAATACAGATAAGTATTGGATTATTTTGCTTATGAATATACATGTGTATATGATTTGGGTATGATGTTTTAAACTCTTGCTCTAGAGATAAAACTGATGAGAATAAACTAAACATGTGAATCTATGCAATGTTGGATATAGGTATCGCTGGGAGCGAGGACTATGAGAGCATCCTAGGGGTGCATGTGGACATGTGATTGTCCTGGAAAGCTCGGAATGAGCGGTAATGAAAAAGGTGCTAGTAAGACGGGGGAGTCCTAGCAGCCGAGACAAACCATGTGGAGAGACTCCATGGTTTAGAGGTCTGGAATAGACCAAAGACACTAAGTGTCATGACCAAGAATGATTGGTCCAGCATTCACGGTGAAGTGAAAGAGGCTGGGAGCATGAAAAGCCACTGCGATGGCGTGGGTTCTAGGATGGAACAAAACAAAGAGGGAAAAAAACTCTTACTGCTCTCTCTTGCCTTTTGATTATATATATACATATATATTGCATTGCGAAAACAAAATATTGTTAAATGCATGTATGGTTGAAATGAAATGTGTGTATTTGCTTAAAGTAAATTGTGAATGCTGGAATGGTTAATTCCCTACCCAGGAATGGACATGAATGAGCTCATGTGCCTATTGGGAAGGCATGAAAAATTTGAAAGCCTCATTGATGAGACTTGGACTGTCATGCCAAATGGGGAAACTAATTGATTGATTTTAATGTCTATATTATGCTTGGTCTGATAGAAATTCAATGGTGCATTTCACAGGTGAGAAAAGTGAAACCAGGTGGTGCACATTGATCATGGCAGCAGATCAAAAGTTGTTGGACTTAGCTGGAAGTCTCCTTCAAATGATTTCCAAGACCCAAGAGAACCTTGGAGAGATGCTCAAGATACAGAAAAAGCAGAGTGAAATGAACCACCAGATTTTGCAAGACTCTATTGGTTTGCAAAGGGAGGTGAAAAGCCTTCTGGGAGCAATCGGCAAAGGAAAGGAAGGTGGATCAGCAATGGGACAATTGTCCAAGCGAGCTGATAAGAAACGGTCCAGGCATGAAGACTCAATGGAAATTGAGCAGGTAAAGATGAAGCAGCCAGTGAGATGCTGGAGATGCGGAGGACATCATTTACGCCGAGACTGTCCAATGAGGGAACATGATGAAGGCAATAGCTACAAAGTTCCTAGACTTCGGGATCAGCTGGAAGCTGAGAACCAGCAGAAGGACAAGTCCATGCAAGCCAGAGGGCTTGGTCTTGAACGTTCCAAGTAAATGATTGAGCATGGAACAGATCTGCAGTTTTGAAATTTTGATGTGCAACTGTATATGTATTGTATATATGTAATGGAACACCGAGGACGGTGTTATTCTAAGGGGGAGGGGAATGTCACATCCCCGGTTTTGACCCCGTTTGCATGATCTATAGAATGTAATTAATCGTGGTGAGGAGCTAAAGGCAAAATCCCACCATCGATTTGTGTGTGTATGTTTCGGCAATGGGTATAGTTGCCGATGGTTTATCGTGCTGTATGGCACATTATAATTCGGCATCATGTAAACACGCACATCAAATAAAATAAACCCACAACCAGCTACGGAAGTGCAACGTTGAATGAAAAGGGCATGGTTCCAAAGGATAAGGGGTGGGGGATGTCAAACCTTGGTTATGCAGGAAAAACCCATATGTTACCACCTTGTGTGTTGCCACCTTTTCCTTGTTTGATTTGCCTTGTCTCACCCAACCTCTTCAATGTCTTGATTTTGTTAGTTGGGGGCATTTATTACATGAGGAAACGTGGGCATGGGAAAGCATCGGTTTTGGCAGGTTTCTGTCAGTTCGAATGGTACGCATGCCCAGAGGAGAACCTTCGTTCTTTTTCTCACGCCTGGTCTCCATTCCTTACTCTCACGATCATCTCATCTTCCTTAAGGCGCAGAGGGCGGTTCATTCCCTGCATTATCTGTTGGCCTCACGCAGAGAGACATGCTGTTAGTCCTCACGCAGGCTGCAAGTCTTACTTTGTGTTCCTCACGCACCAGTCGCGGCTTTTCCTTTGGTTGTGCACGCAGCGAGCCGGTTTAACGGCCTCAAGGGCCCGATTTCCACTGGTATGTGTC
The DNA here is from genome assembly GCA_001517045.1 of Pseudotsuga menziesii. Classification (NCBI taxonomy): domain Eukaryota; kingdom Viridiplantae; phylum Streptophyta; class Pinopsida; order Pinales; family Pinaceae; genus Pseudotsuga; species Pseudotsuga menziesii. Next base: position 643,983 of record LPNX010038281.1, on the reverse strand, counting down.
ATAGCCGTGGCTTTAATCCACGTTTTCTGCTTGCTGTTGATTTTCACCCACGATTTGGGTTACTGTCATTCTTCCACGACTGTTGGATGCTGCTGAGTCGTTTTTCCCATGTTGTGAGCCGTGCTCACGGAATTCGTTTTGGGACCGTGGTCTTTCCTACGTTTTTTTGGCTGTGGTATCCAAATTCGTTTTGGGCCACTGTGGGTTGCCAATCCATTGGCTATGTTTTCCTCTGTCCACGCTAGGAGTTGGTTTCTCCTCTATTTTGTGGACGGTGTACTGTTGGCTGAGTTTTCTCCTTGATTAAGACTGTGAATTGTGGCCATCTGTCATTGTGAGTTTTGGCTGCTGGTATACCCTGGTTTGGGTGTCGTTGCTAAGTTGTTTTGGCCACGTTAGGGCCAAGAACAACTCTGAGTTGCCTTGTAGGCTTGAGCTGTGTCTCACCTTTCGTTTGGGATCATCTCCAGTCATTTTGCCTTCTTCACAAAGCTGTGAAGGGATTATTCGACTGTTGGTGTGCAGTGGTTGCCCCTTGAACAGTGCTGGCTTGGCCGATCTGTTGATGGCCTGATAAACCCAGCGGGGTTGGTTTGGTTGTTTGGTGTCCCCTTGGCTATGTGTAAGCCTGCATTGACCCTTATCCTTGGAGGAATCATGCCCAGCTCGGGGGTGGCAGTGTGCTGAGAGATTGATGAGCACGCTGGCCTATGGTTGGGTGGAACGTTGCAGCGACGTAGCTGGTTGCGGGTGAATTCTTCATCAAAGATAAGTGCTACTGTTATATCATCTCTGCAAATTAATCTACTGTATTATGTGAAATAATGGACATGTTCAATGCTGGAAAAGTATCTGTGTTTGCTTCCGCTACATATGATTAAAAGAACTATGCATCTGTGTATGTTTGTATGATTATGCATCTTAATAGGCACCATGTAAGCTTTTAATTTCAGCGTTTGATGTTCTGATTATGCTCATGGGTTGTTTTCCCGGCTGCATGTGGTGTTCGTCGCGTCCTCTTCGTCGGTCTGAGGGATGGGGACGTGACATATTATTTTATTATTTTAAATATTATTTTATTATTTTCCTTAGGAGGCCCATTTTAGACCTCAAATTTCCTCTAATGCCATTTTGTCTTTTGTTCCCATTCATTTAGAAATTGGTTGGGATAGTTAATGCATTAGGGTGGAAAGAGTATGGTAGCCACTTTCGAATTGGAGAAGCCACCGATTTTTGGAAATCGTGTTTTTGAATTATGGGACAATTAAATCCTTAGAAATGCATGCCCAGACGATTATGCACCCATACGTTTTGCTCTCTCACGGGACTGAAGCTGACTGAGCTCTCTCTCCTTCACGTTTTCTGCAATTACCTTCATTTCCATGGCTGGGAAAACCCGTTTTTGTTTCGCTGAGTGAATATGCAGCAGAAATTCACGAATTGGGGGTTTTAAGAGGTCGTTTATGTTCCCCTCATGCAGCTAGAGATTGGTGTGCGTTTCCTAGACGATTTTCTACATTTCCTCATTGTTCTCCAAGCCAGAAACCCATTTTTGGTTATGATCAGTGGCTGGGAAGATAGACCCACGTTTTGGGTGTTTGGGGGAGGTTATTTTTCCCCCATGAAACCCAAGGACGTTTCCTGAAATCGTATTACTCACCCAGGGTGTTTTTCCCCATCCGCCATTTCCATTTGTGGTTGCCAAACATTTCTCTACAAACCCAAAACTTGTATTTGGTTGTGAAGTGCATCCTTGTTTATTCGCTTGGCTGAGTTAGTCCAAGGAACCCATCTGTTAGATGGTTTGACTATGTTTGGATGTGATTGTGGCTTGGTTGAGTAAGTCCAAGGAACCCACATGTTATATGGTTTGACTGTGTTTGGATGTGATTGTGGCTTGGCTGAGTAAGTCCAAGGAACCCATCTGTTAGATGGTTGACTGTGTTTGGATGTGATTGTTGGCTTGGCTGAGTAAATCCAAGGAACCCATATGTTATTGACTTGTTGCCTTAGTATCCTATGAAACCAAATTGTTTATTGGCTTGGTTGGACAGTCTGTGAAACCCAACTATGTGCTGCCTTGACTGTGTGTGTATGGTTTTGTTGTGTGTAAGTTTGTTGTTCCCTAATTCTTTGTGGAAATCATGCCCAGCTCGGGGGTGGAAGTGGTGCTGAGATATTGATGAGCACACAAGCCTATAGTTGGGTGGAACGTTGCAGCAACATAGCTAGTTGCAGGAAAGTTTCTTCTCAAGATAAGTTTTCTCGATGTATTTAATTTCCACAACTATATTTGTTTATGAATTAATATGAACCTGTCGAATGATTGAATGAATGTATTTGATTCCGCTATGTATTTACATGTATAATGCATCTGTGTATGTATTTTATTTCAAAGCATTTTTATGATTATGTTCATGGGGCTAGATTGCTCATTTTAACAGTAACAACAGTGTAGTCGCTTCCTCTCTGTCGAGTAGAAGGGAGGGGAGGGGACATGGTAGTGTGGTATCAGAGCAATGGTTGCAGCATTAGGCCTAAATGGGCCAAGTTGAGCAGTTGACAGAGAAAAGATTGCCCTCTGTGGTCAGCAGAAGAAAAAAAACAGACAAAAAAATTTTGAAAATTTTTTCTAAGTATGATTGTGTCGTCTTGGTTGGCCGAGTTGAGCCAATACATGTCGGTCGGGTTGGTCGAATTGACCCGATACATGTCGGCTGAGTTGGTTAAGTTGATTCGACGAGAAAGAGGAAGAAAGGAAAAAATTTCAAAGTGTTTGAACTTTCAGTGTCGGCTGAGTTTTCCGAGATGCCTTGATACACATCGGCTAAGTTGGTCGAGTGTCATCGATATGTGTCTGGCGAACTTGGTGATTTTCATTGATGACAGAAAAAAGACAAAAAGAAATTCAAAAATTTTCTAACTGTGGATAGGTCGACAAAACTTTAGGAGTTTTGTCGATGCATGTCGAATGAACTCGGTGAGTTTCGTCGATGCATGTCGGGAAAAAAAGACGAGTTTCGTCGATGCGTCTCGGGTGAAAAAGATGAGTTTCGTCGATGAAAAGTAAGAAAAAATTTCGAATTTTGAAGTGTCGAAATTCCTTTATTGGAAAAAAAAGATGAATTTTATCGATACATGTCGGGTGAACTCTATGAAGTTTGTCGACACGTCAGGAGCAAAAGCGCAGTTTTTTCGACACGTCGGATATGTTTGGTAAGTTTGTCGAGGAAGGAAGAAAGAAAAATTTTCAAAAAAATTCTAAGTGTTGGAATCTTCCTATCGATAGAAAAATATGAGTTTTGCCGATACATCGGATGAACTCAATGATTTTTGCCGATACGTCGGAAGGAAACGACCAGTTCTATTGACACGACGGAAGCAAAAGAGGAGTTGATCGGAAGAAAATTGTGATTTTTGTCGATACGTGTCGGGAAAACTCGACGAGTTTTGTCGACATGTTGGAAGGAAAAGGTGAGTTGCGCCGACATGTCGAAAGGAAAACTTGAGTTTCATCGATCGGAGGAAAAAGTTGAGTTCGTCGAAAGAGATAATTTCGGCAGGGTTTTCAGTAGGAATTACAAGTGCCGAAAAGATGAAAAATGGCAGTGAACTTATGCGTTGGATTGCGCAAAATCAAAGGATTTACATGAAAAAAAAATGAAGACGCTGCCCTCAATGAAGCCACAAGGGGGCAATCCCCCTTGACCCCCATCGTCACCCTAAGACAGTCGTTGTTGCGAAAAAAAAGTATATGTTTTGACAAGCTGTCAATATGTGATTTTTCCAAATGCAGGTATGTAAATTATAAATTCCTGAGAATGTCATGCAGCTAACAATGGTGTTCCTGAACACATTTTGCAGAGTCATAATGCAGATTGGAAAGTTGGTCTTGGTCCACACAAGAAGATCAGTGCCAAAAAGATTAACAGCATGGATGATGCACATGATCCTTGTGGACATGGAGAAGATGCTATGGGGGAAAAGACAAGAGATCCACAAGAGAACAGAAAGCCACTCCAATGTTGGAGATGTGGAGGACCCCATTTGCACAGGAGTTGTCCACATAGGGAAGGATATGTAAGACCAACTTACAATATCCAAGAAACTGAAACTGAAGACGATGGGAAGAAGGAACAAGAGAGTTCCTCGGATGCTACAGCTACCATAAGGATCCTGAGGGTGGAGTTGCTAAGAGGAAAATAAAAGGTTGATCAAGGCTTTGGAAGAGCAAAATCAGTTGACTGCATCCATGCTACAGAGTTTGATAGACCTCAAAAGACAAATAAACTCTAGGCATCAGACAACAAATGAAGAGGGGAGTAGGGGAAATTCTCACAAGAAGAATGTGAAGCTTAAACCAAGGAAGAAATGTTTCAAACCTTCTCACCTCCTAAATCAGTAAAGGCAGACATCACAAGCTATGATTAAGCAAGCCAAGGTGATGAAGGAAAGGTCAAGGAACCCACTCTGAAGTGTTGGGGATGTGGAGAAGACCATCTGATTAAGTACTGTCCACATCGAAGTGGGAATGAAAGTCAAGTCCACAACACCCAAGAAGCTGAAATTACGGGTCAAGAAGCAAGGACCATTCCTAAAATTTATGCAAGTGTTAGAAGACCACCAGGAAGATCATCAATCAATTGTATTTGAAGTTGAGGGTAAGATTGTCCAGCAGTCTGTTTCTGTTTTGATTTACCCTGGATCTACTCACAGCTACATCACCCCTAGACTTGTGGAGATGTGCGCTTTGAAGGAATCAAAGCATAGAAAATCATGGTTATTCCAACTAGCCACTGGAACGAAGAGGAAAGTCAGTAAAGTGGTAGAGAGATGTCCATTGGTCATGGATGGGTTAGTCACCTATGTAGATCTGAATGTTCTGCCACTTGGATCTTATGATGTACTCATTGGAATGGATTGGTTGGAAGCATAGAGAGCAAAGCTTGGTTGTTACAATAAGACTTTTGAGTGCTTTGATGAAGAAGGAAACCTAAAGGTTGTGAAAGGCATTCCAAAAGTGATCTCCATTAGGAAGATTTCAGCAATGCAGCTGAAGAAGTTCCGTGGGAAAGGTTGGAGAGTGTATGCAGCTCATGTTTTGGAGGCAGCAAATAATGAAACCACTAAGTTAGATGACTTTCATGTGTTGCAGGAATTCATGGATGTTTTTCCTGATTAAGATCCAGGGCTTCCTCCAAAGAGGGACATTGATTCCACAATTTAACTTGTGCCAGGAGCAACACCAGTGCCCAAGACACCCTACAGGATGAGTACACCAGAAATGCTAGAGCTGAAGATGCAATTGTAAGAGTTGTTGGAGAAGAAGTATATCACGTCAAGTGTGTCCCCATGGGGAGCACCAGTTCTGTTTGAAAAAGAGAAAGATGGTACACTCAAGTTATGTATTGATCACAGACAATTGAACAAAGTCATTGATAAAAACAAAAATATCTTTTGCCTAAGATTTATGACTATTTTGACCAAATGGGAGGAGCAAGGGCATTTTTCAAGGGTGACTTGAGGTCTAGTTACCATCAGGTTAGAATCAAGGATGAAGATGTTCATAAGACATCCTTTAGAACAAGGTATGGACCTTATGAGTTTGTACTTGTACCATTTGGTTTCACAAATGCACCAATTACATTTATGTGCCTCGTGAATAGTGTTTTCAGTAAGTATCTTGACAAGTTTGTTCTTGTTTTTCTTGGTGACATTCTTACTTATTCTAAGAATGAGGAAGAGCATGAAAGACATATGAGATTGACATTGAAATTGCTCAGGGAGCATAAGTTGTATGCAAGGTTGAGCAAATGTGACTTCTATAAAGATAAAATTCATTATTTTGGTCACGTTATCTCAGATGAAGGACTATTTGTAGACCCTGAAAAGATTGAGGCCATTATGAGTTGACCTGCTCCAAGAAAGGTGACAAATGTAAGACCTTCAATGGGACTTATAAGATACTACAAGAAGTTCACTGAAAGATATTCTGCAGGTAAAGTTGAGTATATGTATGGGTCGAAGAGGCCTGCATGCAAACCTGTAGTTCCACGAGGAGGTGACCCTCGTGTGTATATACATACATATCAAAACTTCTTGAGGACTGCAAAAAGAATGACTTGAACATAGCAGTATGGTTGTGCCTACTGAAACCAGGACAGAAATACGTCATGTGCTATGAGAAGGATCTTATGACTGAAATCTAACCTATGAACAGAACAGATTTCAAATTTTTGTTGTTGATTGCTATTGACTGTTTGGCTGATCTAAATGGTGTCAAGATGACATGTTGTATGTGAATGTCCAGGTTTTGGGCAGCATGTGTCAATAAAAAGGATAAATGCTCCCACTTGCAAAAGCCAAACAATATGAGGAAGGCCTCATGGTTGCAAAAATCTGATTTCCTATAGGAAGCAAAATTGTGAATTCATATTTTTATTTGACTATCAATGTTATTGATCGTTTGATATTTGGAAAATCATGTATGCATGAAATAGATTTGAAAATCTATGATTGAAATTTTCATGATGACATATCATGTGAACTGCATGCTTGTATGTAATGCAGGTGAGATGATGAAGAACGCCCTTGGAGTACATAGCTTCTCTGAATGATGTGTTTGGGATACATAGGTCCTCAGAACGATGTACTCGAGGTACATAGTTCTTGAAATGATGTACTTGGGGTACATGTTGACTAAATTGTCATTGATGCCAACAGGTGTGTGTCAATGTGTCTTGGTGCCCCTCGAGGAGCCTCTGATGGTTGAGTAAGTGTCAGCGTCAAAGGAGACCTTTTGAGTTTGCCCAAGCCCAAGTTTGAAGCCCTTGGAGCCCTTGGGACAATGGCAAAAGCCCTGAACTTCCTGGAGAGTGGTCAAGTTGGTTTAATAAATAAATAAAAAATTTATTAAAAAATTTACCTTTAATGAATCAAATAAAACATTTTAAAAATAGTTGAATAGATATAAAAATATATATATATTTTTATATTAAAAAATAACTTTTTATTTAATATAAAAAATTAACTCAGTAAAACAAGAAAAAAAAATTAACTCAGTAAAACAAGGAAAAGTATCATTCAAAAATAAAATATGGCAAATATATTCATTAATTTAAGGAAACCAATCATCTTATTGTTTCATATAAATATATGAACATATGACAACATAAAACAACATAGATTTTTTGGAAATTCACGGGCCGAGGATAATTGACAATCGCATCAAATTTTTTTTGGGGTAAAATATTCGCTGTTCTAGTGGACTGAGTTTTTCGTTGCCATTGGGAGATAACCAAATCGCAAAGTTTTGCCGTGGCGGAGTCTGTAACAGCGTCCTTGGAAAATTCAGGCAGCAAGCTCAAGTTTTCTGTTTAGAAGGTATCTGAAATTGAAATTTACGTCTTGTTGGGTTGGACCGTGGAAGGAACAAGCTCTAAACTCTGTTGGCTCAAGTTTTCTGTTTAGAAGCGTTCTGGCTAGCTCTTATACTGATCACGTTTTTCAATTAAAAAGTGGGTATTCTTCTCAGCAGTGGGTATTCTTCTCAATGGTGGTATTCCTCACTCTCACTACCAATTGCCAGCTTCGTTTGGTCGATTCCTTCATAGCCGGTGAAGAATAGTTTGCAGGTGGCCTGGAGAAACCGTGAGCATTCCAAGGAGAGAGACAGGCGCTTTGAAGCAAGTCGTGAGGCTAGCACAGTCACGGCTAGCACAGTCCATTGAAGGGGTCCGATTCTAGTTATCCACATTCTCTGAGGGATCGAAACTCTTGGTGAAGAAGCCCATTGCCGCCAGCAGTAGACTCCAAGTCAGAATATTATCACAGCATTCTATATTGGCATCTATATACCAGGTTCTAGTGTGTGTAGCCATTAAATAGCTACTGAGTAGACAGTGTTTTTGAGTGGCCATCATTAGCCTCTATGTACTGTCCATAGTTATTAAATAAAGTCAATGTTCTATAAAAATAAAAATTAAAAAAAAAAAACTGTGGATTGAAGACTTAGTAAACAGTCTTATTTCAACAGCAGTAAACTGACATTTTTGTGGTGACTGAGGAAACTTCTTTTAGTAGTATACTGATATTTTATGGGATACAGATAGCAGCAAATTGTTTGAGTATCGGGGTGACTTTTTGCAGACCTGTTTTGGTCTTTACACAGACCTTTACAGCTCCATTTTTGTAGTCTAAGTTTGAGTCTCAATTTCAAGCACACAGGGACACAGTTTGGTCTTCATCTTGGACATATACACAGTCCATTCTTATCATCATCTACAGTCAGAGGTATGTATACAGCAGTATATACAATGTTATGCATTGGTATAGTGATGTACATGATTGTGTAAAGTACAGCAGTGATGAACTATGATGGTATATTGATATGTGATGATATGAATGCTTAGTCAATGATGTGGCAGTATTTATGAATTTACAGAAGGGATATAAAGGAATGCATATTCAATATTCAGTCAAAAGTGTGAACAGTGTCATGTTTTTGTACAAATGAATATGTACAGGAATGTGATTGCAGTGGTGTGAAATGGTAGTGTATGTACCGTAGCATATAATGTACAGCATATATTTGTTTGTAAAAAAGTCAGTGTTTGGTACGTGCAAAAATCAGTAAGAATATAAATATGTTCAGCCTGTGCAATTGAATAAACAAGTGAAAGTATGAATGTGTATTCCTAGATGACCATGATGTGAACCTCTTACATGCACATTACATGTTGATGATGGTGGTGGGCATTTGATGATGATGATAGTACATGCCCTATGACTTTGATGTATAACCTATGATGATGTTCAGCAATAGCAAAGCAGATATACTTCAGTGATTGTGAATGACAGTGAACGATGTGCACTAGCTGATTCAGAGATTGGTACGTGACAGATCTACAGGTTATGCAGTATGGTACAGAGTGTGTCAGCGTCAGTGATAGGGCTGACTTGGCAGTGATATCTGCAGCAGATTCAGAGATTGGATTGGCATAGGTTGCCTTATGAGAAATTGGCTTAACTTAGATTGGCTGAGCTGTATGAGCAGTTGGTTTGATTCAGGTGGACAGGTTTTGGTGAGCAGACTCAGTTTGACTGAGTTGGTTGATGTGAGAAATAGATTGATTGGTATAGGTTGATTGTACATGTTGTTGAGTATTGTGATACAGTGGACAGCGATCGGTTGATGAGTAGTGATCAAGTAATGAGCAGTGGCTAGTAGTGGCAGTGGTTGTGCAGTGTGGTACAGGTTGTGCAGTGTAGCACAAATGTTGAATAACAGGTCCACAAGATCAGTGCGGTTGTGGTTCAGCTATATCTATCTTCTTATCAGGGTGGCAGGACGAGGCAAGGAAAGGGGGTCGTAGCCTTCTTCCGGTGGTAGCCGAAAAACTAAGGAGTCGCAGCTTCCTTCAGGTCGTAACCTGTAAATCAAGGGGGTCGTAGCCTCCTTCCAGTTGAAGCTGGAAAAATTGAAGTCTTTGTAATAAGGGGGTGTTGCCTCCTTCCAGTTATTTCTGGAAAACTATTTTAAAAAGGCTTCCGTGGTTTTTCCCCCATGACTTGGGTTTCCACGTAAAAATCTTGTGTACTGTGTTGCTATGCTTTCTATGTGATGATGATGATATGATGATGATAACAATGCTGATGGTCATATAATGATAATATGACAATGCATAATATTAAATAAGTTGTTGATTATAAAAGTTGAAAAAGTAATAAAGATTGCACACACTGATTCACCCCCCCCCTCTCAATGTCAACAGTACATAGCTTCTTGGAAGGATGTGTTTTGGATGTACGTCTCCTCTGGAAGGATGTACTTGGGTACATAGCTTCTCCCCTCGACCAGCAAGACACTAGTATGCATCACTGGGGACGCCCAGGGTGTAAGACATCCAGTTAGACTTCTTTCCACACCCATTCACATCGTAAAGTCACTGTCACGAGAGTGGGGGCTCCGTGAAGGGAATAACCCATAGGTATTATGGTGTCTGGAAAGGAAGCGCATGAACATTGGTGACCACTTTGAGGAGGTCTTAAGCCCTTAAGCCAGAGCTGCCATTGAGCACCCAAAGGGGTGTTAGGTTCTGGAGTAGAGCTACCATTGAGTACCCAAGCAGGTGTTAGGGCCTGAAGTGGGGTTGACCAAGATCTCAGTTGAGAGATGTTATACAGATAAGTATTTGGTTTACTTATCAATCTTTTGTTGTTATTGATTTTTCTGTAAATACACATAAGCATATGATGCAGCCATGGTTTTGAAAATCTTGTTATAGATTGCATCCTATAGGAATGAATCTGACATGTGAGTTAGTTTATTGTGGTGTCCAGAAAGGAAGCACCCGAGCCTTGTAAGCACCTAGAGGAGGTGTTCGGCACCGAAACAGAGCTATCAAATCACGGTTGAGAGATATTTTCACAGGTGATCCGAGGCTTGCAAAAACTTGGCTACCTTTTAATGCATACCCTTGAGAGCACTGAAAGGGTAGGTACACTCAAAGGACTATATAGAAGAGAAGGGGTACCATCCTTGTGTGGGGTGTGGCAGGTTTTGTGGGTACCATGGTTGTATAAATCCAAGTCGGACATTTGTGGAGCCAAAAAAAAATACTTATGCAGATAAGTATTGTGTTTACTTGGCAACTTCTTGTTGATTTTATATCAAAATACATGTGCACGCGATTCATCTATGATTTTGAAAAATCTTGTCAATCTGACATGAAAATTGACTCATTGCTTGGGGCTTAAGCATAGGTATTGGTGGATGCCAAATACATTGGAAATGTTCCAAGCTGAAGAAAATGATTCTCCAAAACCCAGAGAAAGATCATATGGTGTGTACTAATGCATGCAATTAAGGACTTGGAGGAGTTCATATGCACGACAACTACGTACTGGAACCAAGGAGGAGTTCTAGATCATTTCATTAGACAGATAAAGGTGCAGAAGAAACAGTACGGTCCTGAAGAGGCTACGTGGGAGCTGGAGGATGCCATGCGATTGGCACATCCATTTTTGTTCAACTTTGCAGAGCATCGAGGTAGTGCCAGTGTGGCATTTTTGTTCAATTTTGTAAAGTACTGAGGTAGTTCCAGTGTAGCATTTTTGTTCAATTTTGTAAAGCATTGAGGACAATGTTGTTGTAAGAGGGAGAGAAATGTAATATCTCGATTTTGACTTTATTTGCATTAAATTATATATGATGTAAATAGCGTTATTAAATCATGGTGTGGAGCTCAAGGCAAAGGTCCCACCATGGATTTGGAGTTTTATGTTTGGCAATTAAGATCGATGTTGATGGTCTTAGTGCTAGCCAGACACATTATATTTTGGACATCACGTAAATATTTAAATTAATAAAAATACCCACAACTAGCTCTGTCAATGCAACATTAAAGATATGGAGGCATGACTTCACAAGAAATAGGGAAAAAAATATTCAAACCATTGAGCCAATAGTGTAAAGCCAAATATCAATGGAAGAACCCATAAAGTGGTCAACTACCCATTTTGTCTTTTGTGCCCAGTCATTTATAAATTGGTTGGGGTAGTTAATGCCTTGGGGTGGAAAGAGTATGGTAGTCAATTTCGAATTGGGGAAACCACCCATTTTTGGAAATTGTGTTTTTGACTTATGGAGCAAGTAAATGCTCAAAAATGCATGCCCAAGCGATTATGCACCCATACGTTTTGCTCTTTCATGGAGCTAAAGTTGGCTAAGCTCTCTCTCCTTCATGTTTTCTGCAATTACATTCATTTCCATGGCTGAAGAAACCCCTTTTTGCTTTGTTGAGTGAATGTGTAGCAAAGATTCACGAATTGGGGATTTTAAGAGGTCGTTTTTGTCCCCCTCGCACAGCAAGAGATTGTTGTGCGTTTCCTCACGATTTTTTGCATTTCCGCATTATTCTCCAAGCTGAAAACCCGTTTTTGGGTATGCTCAATGGCTGGGAAGATAGACCCACGTTTTGGGTGTTTGGGGGAGGTTGTTTTTCCCTTGTGAAACCCAAGGACATTTCCTTAAATCGTATTACTCACCCAAGGTGTTTTTCCCCATCCGTCATTTCCGTTTGTGGTTGCCAAACCATTCTCTACAAACCCGAAACTTGTATTTGGTTGTGAAGTGCAACCTTGTTTATTGGCTTGGCTGAGTAAGTCCAAGGAAACAATCTGTTAGATGGTTTGAGTGTGTTTGAATGTGATTGTAGATTAGCTGACTAAGCCCAAGGAACCCATCTATGAGATGGTTTCACTATGTTTGGATGTGATTGTGGCATAGCTGAGCAAGTTCAAGAAACCCATCTGTTAAATGGTTGACTGTGTTTGGATGTGATTGTTGGCTTGGCTGAGTAAGTCCAAGGAACCCATATGTTATTGGCCTGTTGCCTTAGTAGCCTGTGAAATCCAGTTGTTTAATCGCTTGGTTGGACAGTCTGTGAAACCCAACTGTGTTGGCTTGACTGTGTGTGTATGGTCTTGTTGTGTGTTAAGTCTGCGGTTCCCTAGTTCCATGTGGAAATCATGCCCAGCTCGAGGGTGGTAGTGGTGCTGAGAGATTGATGAGCACACTGGCCTATGGTTGGGTGGAACGTTGCAGCAACAGAGCTAGTTGCAGAGAAGCTTCTTCTCAATATAAGTATTCTCGGTGTATTTAATTTCCACAAATATATTTGTTTATGAATTAATATGAACCTGTCTAATGCTTGAATGAATGCATTTGTTTCCGTCGTGTATTTACATGTATAATGCATATGTGTATGTATTTTATTTCAATGCGTTTTTATGATTATGTTCATTGAGCTTGATTGCCCATTTTGACAGTAACAGCAGTGGAGTCGCATCCTCTCCGTTGAGTAGAGGGGAGAGGGCGTGACATCAAGCTCAATAAGCATGTGTCCCTTGACAGAGCTGCACCAACCGGCTTAAGAATTCAAATAAAAAGAGTTACAACTGACAATTCTGCAATGTCTGAAATATTCTTAGTTGCCTGAATTAACTTCCACGATCAGTGATCCTGATCCAATTCATTTCCAGCTTTAAATTCATTGCCTTTGACAACTCTCAAGCTGAAGTCAAATGACATAGTAAACTCAGATGACGTTTCTCTAAAAGCACATCTCAAGGCGTTCAAAAGAGATTATTTGTTCATTTCCTTTTAGAGAATACCTGGTCAAACTACTCTGCTCTACCAGTCGGAGAAATGACCCTGACAAAGGTATGCATAAACTCCAATTAAAGATAAAAGAAAAAAGAACTATGCTGAAGGCTCGAGTTCAAACTCCAGTGGGCATAGAACCCTGGAAATAAAGTTATGAGCAGAGTTTGCCATTTCTTTTAGAAAATATACTTAGTCAAACTACCCAGATCTACCAGTGTCAGAGAAATGAGCTTTACAAAGCTATGAATAAAATGCAATTAAAGATGAAAAGAAAAGTGAGCTACGCTAAAGGTTCAAGTTCAAAACCCAGTGGGCACAAAGCCCTGGAAATTAATTTATGAGCAGAGTTTGACAGTAACATGCAGTATTCGTTCAAAAAAGAAAGTGAACCCAAAAGCAGAACAAGTCAACATGTTATAAGAATGATGGCATTCAGTAAAATAGAAAAAACTATAAAACCAGCTTGACCAACGGCATGTGATATTAAACATTGAAATAACATGTGGCTACTATGACGATGCTGAGAAACATATGTATGCTCCAATATTGCTTTACAGATAGCTAGGGTTCAAAATAACAAAATAATTTAACTGGATCTGTCCATCAAATTTACAAAAAAAAACCTAAGAGGGATGCAAATACTCTGCATCTTCACAATAAATACCGGTTCTCCTAGAAAACTCTGCTAAACAAACAGTCAATTGAATTTCAAGGAATACGGAGTAATGATTTATACATAAAGAAATGAATGAATATAAATATAACTAAGGAATAAAAACGGATAATCTCCTCATAACATGGTCTATCGGAAAACATACTCTTACAAAAATTACACCATTTACAGCAATTTCCTTTCCTCTCCATCAGTTATAACTTATGCTGGCTTATTACAAAGCATGCACTATATTCCCTTTAACAAACTCAGAATTCCCATCATGCTTTCTTCAAGACTCAAGTAGACTACTTTCATATCATTTGTGTTTGCTCCTCCGTCATAATATTGTCATTATTTTCTGCATGTTTCAACGTATGCTTCCACCCACCAAACCTTCTGAAAAAATGTACCAATCCCATTCATCAAGCTCTCCAACCGTTCCACATGCACTAGTCTCTTTATCTTCTGGATTTTATACTGGTGGAAAAATTGTCCGGTGAATCATCATCATCACCCTGTAAGTCGCCACCTGATGTATCTTGTACTTGGGCTGCATACTGCAAATTCCAGAGCACATCTTCCACTGAAGGACGAGATCCCGGCTCTTTTGAAAGACATTTACAAGTGATTTCTATCACTGTTGCCAGGGATTCATCAACACTAGTACTTAAAATAATAGGATCAACAAGCTGCCTTCGACTTTCCTCATCAGTAATGAAATTCAACTGCAAAGTAACATCAGAGTATTATATAAGAAACATAATGTTGCACTGTTCCATAAAGAGATCTGTACTGTCAGCTGAAAAATATCTGAATAACAATACCAGCTAAATCATATTAAGCATTAAGACAAGTATACTTCAAGCAAATACACACAACCCAGACTGTAAAAATGTTAAACATAACATTGTCCATGCAAGTAAACAATGGGCTGCAAATAAGGGCTACAAATCAACGTTTTACATTTATGGTTTTTCCTTGAGTGCCATGTCAAAAACAGAAAAACATATAAGAAATCCAACATGAAGGGGCCCATGGAGTTTTGTAATGAAGTTCCAACTACAACTGCATGTTAGCTGTGTTCGGACAAAATTGTGGAACAGAGGAGGTGTTGGGTTGATGACAGACTGATTCAGTGGTACAACCAAAGTTTTTTGGAAGTAAATATAGGTTTTGTTTTAGCTTGTTTAATGCTTTGATGGTGCTTGCCAACTTGGTGTTACCCTGTTGAAAGAAATGACAAGCCTTTCGAACATATTGTTGGACTCCTGGGAGAAGTTCCAACAATTAATTATTCAATCTCTAGAGGGAACACGTGATTGTCATCTTCCAGTGTGGGGGGTTGTTAGGTGTGGTCACTAACAACGACCAGAGAGACACTGATAATGAAGATCAATGGGAAGATTTTGGTTTTGAGAATAGAGAAGCAATGACGCTGACAGGTTGTCCTTGACAAACAACATGCTCTCACAGGTGTAAGATGCAGGGTATACCTTCACTGTTTGGTCAACGCTGACGCTGCCAGAGATGCACGAAAGATAAATGCACGCTTTTTACCTCAAAAGTTAGTTGTTTCCAATGAAAATGGAGGGTGATTCAATTTCAGAACGCTTTCTAAACATGAAAGACAACTGAGATCAATTGTTTACAGTAGGCAGAAGAGTGGATGAGGAAGGTCTTGTGATTAGAAATATTTGCCTCCCTCTTTTGAGAATTTTGTGGAAACCTCGAATGTCACTTTTGGAATCAATTGGCATCACATTTGAGAAGCTATGCAGTCAGTTATTCCAGGAAGACCAAAAGAAAGAGGAATTCAGTAGAAGTGGAGCATCCAAGAGTACCTATGCAACAAACATTAAAGGTAAAAGGGAAGCATATGCAAGACGGGGATAATAGTAGCAATGGCAGGCCCTCTGGTTCATGAAATTGGTAAAGAATGTGAAGTGTTGTGTAGGCCTATAGGCTAAGGTGTTTCCTCTTTGGAGTTTACAGGCTCAAATCCGAAGGGGGTAGGGTATGTACACCTCCATAGACTAAGCAGTTAATTCCTGCACAGAGGGAGTCTCTTGTCCCACAAACAAGAGGGTCTCATACAACAATTTGGTATTTGGCTAGGGCGTGACCTTAAAATATTATTATTATTATTGTGTTAAATTTGGTGTTGAATTTTAACTTAGCATTATACTTTTTCAAATTTTGAAAATTATGTTCTAATGATTATCATCCCACTTTTATCATAGCATAATTCACTTGCAGTGAAAATAAAACAACGATCAATGAAAGATAACCATGCACAAGAGACCCAAAGATTTTACCCTGAGAAACCCAGTAGGGAGAAAACCCAGCAAACTTTTCTAAGAAGAAATTAATCCAATTCAAGTACAATGCCAATCATGAAGATGAACCCTAGCACAAGAGAGTGTGCCTTTGTACACAAGAAACCTTAGCAAGCTTCTAGGGAGAAATGGTGAGCTTCCAAGAAGAGATGAGAACCCAAAATTTGCAACTTCAGATTTGCTATGCCAAGCTAAAAGGTGCACACTTGGACAGAGAAGATGTGTAATTGTGATGTCTGAAAATAAAGTACATAAACACTTTATTTATATTCTTCAGTTGACTTGACTTTTTCACTCCTGAGGCCGACTTGTACTTTTGGTGAGGCTGACTTGTCTTTTTGTATTATAGGGCTGATTTACCCCTTTTACTAGGTAGTTTTTCTCTTTCTTGCCTTCGACTTTCTTTGGGATTTCTTCAATGGTTTGTCTTGACTTCTTGGGTATTTCTTCATCAAAGAAAAGATATCCTCATTGATTCCCATCTCCTCACATGCAGATCAAATTCACACATAGAGCTCTAATGTTGATTTGAACATACTCTAAAAATTCTTGGACACTTCTTAAAGCCAATGTCAAATTCAACATTAGATTAGACTTTGTCTGTTCCACAAGGGGATGAGATCCCCTATCAAATAGATAAGTCAACTCGCTCTAATTAGAATAGATCACTCCATCACGAGCACTCCCACATAGAGTATGCAATGTGACCACCAACCTTCCTTCACTCATAGTCAATCCACATGACTAGACAAAGGCTAACCATCTGAGCCTCAATACACAAGAAACCTTAGCAAGCTTCTAGGGAGAAATGGGGAGCTTCCAAGGAGAGATGAGAACCCAAAATTTGCAACTTCAGATTTGCTATGCTAAGCTAAAAGGTGCGCACTTTGAGAGAGAAGATGTGTAGTTGTGATGTGTGAAAATAAAGTGCGTGAACAATTTATTTATATTCTTCAATTGACTTGACTTTTTCACTCGAGGCCGACTTGTCTTTTTGTATTCTAGGGCCAATTTACCCCTTTTACTGGGTAGTTTTGCTCTTTCTTGCCTTCAACTTTCTCTAGGATTTCTTCAATGGTTTATCTTGACTTCTTGGTTATTTCTTCATCAAAGAAAAGTTATCCTTGTTGATGGCCATCTCCTCACATGCAGATCAAATTTACACATAGAGCTCCAATGTTGATTTGAACATACTCTAAGAAGTCTTGGACACTACTTAGAGCCAATGTCAAATTCAACATTAGATTAGACTTTGTCTATTCCACAAGGGGATGAAATCCCCTATCAAATAGATAAGTCAACTCACTCTAATTAGAATAGATCACTCCATCACGAACACTCCCACATAGAGTATGCAATGTGACCACTAGCCTTCCTTCACTCATAGTCAATCCACATGACTAGACAAAGGCTAAACATCTGAGCCTCAATACACATGACTAATAAAGGCTATGATGGGGCCATTCTCTACCAACCATTGATCAATATTACACATGACCATTTTGGGAAAATGATCTGCAAAATGTTTGTCCGAAGTTGGAACCATGGAGAAAGATCAACATTCCCTCTCAACAAGGGAGACATTTTGCATCATGCCAAGCAACATTCTTGGTGAGAATGTTCAATGGAAGCATTCTACATCACTTCCAAGCATTACACTTGGTGAGAATATCCATAATCCATCTTGAATGTGCACTCGAGTCTTTTACTCCTAACCAAAGCATAAGGCAATCTGGATAAAGACTATGCCAAGGCCATTCACCTCTTGTGAACGTCTGTCGCTTGTAGGATCATCACAATGTCTGGGCCATTCATCTAATATGAATGTCTGTTGCTCATTGTTAGACCATTACGGTGTCTAAGCCAGTCATCTCACATGAAAATCTGTCGCTCATCTGTAAGACCATTACGGTGTCTAGGCCATTCATCTCACATGAATGTCTACCACTCATTTGTCGAATTATCACGGTGTTGATCATCCATCAACATTCCCTCTCACTAACAAAGGCGTTCTCCATCACATTAAGTTTGTCCCTAAAGTATACAAACTTTGTCTTGGACAGAGGCTTGATGAGAATGTTGGCTATTTGCTCATCTACAGATATTTACTGGAGCTTCATTGCTCCCTTCCACTCGCTCTGCGTCTAGACATCCTGCACTCTCTGTATCTAGACACTCTGCATTTTACATCTAAGTATCATGTACTTGAAGCAACCTGGTGTCTTCTGCACTGTTGATCTCTCTGTATCCATCTGTGTCATCTCCCACCAAGTAGGTGTACTGAAATGAGCCTACTCCTCTCTCAAGAACACTAAATATCATCCATGACTCTCTCTAAATTTACAAGCTGGCTAACTCCATAGCCTATAGAATGTGCTCTCCCAGATTCTAATCTGAACTGCATGCTTGATCTTATAGATCTACTTGGAAGTCACCAATGACTTCTCCTCAGGTCTTGGCAATATCTCCCACACATCATTCTTTATAATGGACTGGACTGTGTTGTCCGGCGATTGCACACCAACAGCAAAAATCAATTGAAACCTGTCTCCTCACTTGAGAAAGTGGGAGAAGTGTGACCTTGGGGGCAAGCACAGAGCTAGGTACTGTCATCTACTCCTAGCTCCTCCATTTAGGCTAACTCCTAACGAAGCCAAGGGGGGTAGTCCCTAACAAAGAGTTTTCTATGGCTCAATGTTTAAGTTAAGTTTTGGATGTTTTGGATGCAGATGGGTGTTGTTTAGGAGTTATTGTGATTTAAAATGATTAATATTAAGGGGATGATGATTAATCAAAGCAATCCACGTTGCTAACAAGAGATCACACAGATAAGCAAAGATTCCAGACTTATGACTTAAGCATTCAAATATAATCAATTGAAATGGACCATAGACAATTGATCAAGATAGAAAATTAATCAAATATAACAAAGGACCAACGCCTTATGGAGTCAAATAAATGCGTGAAATAAAATCTAGGAATTAAGCTAGTGAGTATTAGGTTTTGCAAGTGCTCTTGGTAGATTTTAAGAGTTTTTAATAGTGGTCTTGCTTACGGTTGCTAGATGTCAGAACCAGAAATACCTTCAGTGGCTCCATTCGAAGACATGACGGGCCTATCTAGGATCACAGGTAAGTGTTCAATAACTTAACTACCTGTGCCCAGATTGGGTAGCCTGACGCCCACACTTGGAATTTGCCCACATGCCTCGGTATTTAAACGAAACAACGTCGATGCGTTGGTTATGGGAGAAAAGTTTTAATTAAGTCACTCTTGTGGGGTTTAAAGATCCAGTGTCGTTTCTGGGTATTCCAATCAGAGATCGGTCAGAGCATACTCCGGCCAGGAGGAAAAGGAGATAATTAATTAAAGGAGTGTGTGTGTTGAAGATTTTACTAAGTTAATTAATTAGACTCTCCGACAGAGAGCGCTCTTGACCTTGTCTTATGACGAAGGTTCAAGAATCTTATCTAATCTAGATGAGACTAATGCAAAGATGATGCAAATACTAAGATGCTCCCCGATAGAGAGTGCTCTTGACTTGTGTTTCTGCAAGTTCAAGAGTCTTACTTAAGAGTTAATTGATTAAACAAATGTGAACAAAAAGCTAAGATGAGTTATTAAACTCTCCGACAAAGAATACTCTTGATCCACCTTATGGTGTGATTCAAGAGATTTAAGCAGTTGACTTACTTAGAAAGATAAACAATTTAAAATAGAATAATCAACTTAATTAATGAATTAGATGTGATGGATTAACAATTATTCTACGAATAAGATACAAATAATGATGAAGATAAGCAAATCTAACCTAAGCATACAGAAGTAAACACAACACAAGCCTCCCCAAATCGGGGAGGATGAGAGTGGGGACTTGAAAACCCCACTCAAACAAAAGTACTTTAATGAAATTATTACAATTTGCCTTTAGGAATTTAATCCTTGAAAGGGCTTTTCAAATAAAAGCATACAACTTTAATATCATTAAAATTTGCGTAAAAAATTAGAGTGATTTACTTTTACTTGAAACTTTTCTCGAACTTTGCAAAAAGGGAAAAGAAGAAGTTTGAATGAGAGCCAAAAGAGCAAAGGAAAAGAGGGCTGAAACAAAAGAAGATGAGTAAAAGAAGGCAAGAAAACAAAGAGAAAGTCAAAATCAAAGAAAAAGAGGGATAGGGCAACCAACTACGAAGCTAAAGGAGAACAAAAATTGAAGAAAACGGGGCAGTGAAAGAGAAAACAAATGGCTGTCATAAAAAAATACAAAATAGGGCAACGAACAAAAAGTGGAAGAAAAAGCCAATAACAAGGTTGAAAAAGGCCCAAAAACTAGGGCAAAAAGAGGCAAAAAAAGAAGGAAGACTAGGGCACACTAGGGCTGTCCAAAATGGAAAAAAGAGATGGTAAAAGAGAGAAAAAACGGGGCAGCGATGAAGAAAAAGTGAGAAAAGGCAAACAAGTCAAGGAGAAAAGGGGCTAGCAAGCAAGGAAACAAAAGAAGTCAAAGAGCAAAGGAAGAACTAGAGGAAGAAAGTTCGGTAACCAAGAAAATGTTTGAATTTATGGATGGAACCCAAGAGAGAGGGTTAGACTCCCAGCTTTCTTTTTGTATTTTGAAGAAGAAGATCTCTGTAGGTCCTACCATGAAAGTGTTAGATCAAAAAGGTTGCTTGAAGCCTGGGATAGAAGCAGTTGAGCTCACACCCTTCTTCAACCTGTAAAGCCTGAAAACACACTACAACTTAACACAAAACATGAGATCAAAATATATGCTAGTATGCTAAGAAAATTGAATTATGATCAACATTAAGTATATACTAATTACTCATGTCCATCAAAATTACTAATCTACTTCGCATAAAAATGATTGTTCTACTGTGCCAACAATGGCCCTCTTGGGCTAACAAATAAACAATTTAATCTCACATAAGCATTAAGGAAATAGGGGTTAGAGACAATATCACCTCAACCAATTGCAAAGAACTACCACATCCAAGACCTCATGGACCTCCAAAGTCTGATCTTTATTAACAAATTAAAGCAAATGCTTGATACAATTTTCCTAGAGTAACTCTGCTACAAAAGTCCATCCAACTAGAGCTGAAGGAGCCTCTATTTATACAATGAGAGAGTGCTAAAACCTTAAAAACCAAACCTCATAACCTAACCAGCTTGGCCACCAAACAGAGAAACCAAACCTAAGACGAAGAGCTGGGAGTGAGGGGAGGCCTCCACCTAGGCAAGGCGCCCCTACTCCAACCCTGAACAACCAGATCAAGCCACATATGAGGCCACACGTGTGGAAGGCGCCCTCAGGAGAGAGAGAGGCGTGAGCTATGAGCTATGGAGGAGACGTCTGCTGATATAGGTAAACCACCTTTTAGGTTTGGCAGGAGTCTATGCTAGGTTTGGGAAGCCCACTGATGGTGTAAGCCTCAGTCTTCACCTCGATCAAATCACCGGACCAATGAGTGCTCTCCATCTCATTCTTTAGCTGAAGATGACACAACGGCTAACTGATAATAAATTAATTGCTCACTTAATGCTGACTGTCGCTGAGTTATGACAACTCCAAACATCATAAGTGCTCGATGAAATGTCATTTAGCCTTTTATTTCGCTGAATTTGGATTAATTTGGAGAGTTTTAATTTTCTCCAAAATAATCATTTTTTAATAAAAATTCATTTTTTTCCTCAAAACTGACTTTTTTGAGAAAAAATGCATTATGTGTCTGATTGATGATCCGAAAGTTGGTTCTGACTGGCTGGCCGATCAAGAATGATTTTTGGCTTAAGGTTAGAGCCTTCAATCACTGAATTCGGAGTCCGGATGACCAATTTATTACAAACAGGTTTTTTTCATTTAATTTATGGAAAAATTAACCCAAAAAACCTAGGAAAATTAATTAAAAAATAAAAAATTTAAAAAATAATTTTTTCCCCGTTTGAAAAAAAAATTTTCGAAAAAAATTTATGTGTCCAGATGACTTATAGGACATGACCATGTTCTACCTAAATAATGCCTTGTAGGTTTATAACACTCAGTTGGGCTCTAATAACCCCCAAAGGCCCAGAATTCAACATCGGGCATTCCAACTTTGGAGAAAACGGGAGAAAACCTCGTCAATTATGCTCGGCTGAAGGCAAAGCATAATTGTCAGGAGCAAAAGACTCCCTGGAATACCTTATTTAAGATTCTACATCTCAGGAGATCGAACCATTCAAAAATACCCTACTAGCACATTTTATTACAGACCCCGCGGGGCCATGGTCAAAATTATTCAAATCAAAAACTGGCTAGCCAATATTGGCTAGACATGAAGATGGATCAACTGATACACTGGAATCAGACAATGAACATGTCTGTCAATCGGCGGCTCCTCAGGTAACCCAACTATGGAACAAAAAAATGGATAACAGACTAATACTCTTCCATCATGGCATCCTTCCCAATCCGTTGGTCTGCTTCCTCCTCGTAGCTAGAAGGCTTGATGTGACTCATAAATAACCCGAGAACCTTTGAGGTGTTTTGCTTTCCCTGAGAGCATCACTGGGAGCTGCATGGCCCTCTACATTTTGCAAAGCATTGCGAAGCCATGCTGGCCACTTCCTGGTCACTGCATCATCTTTCGATAGATCCACTGGTTCTGTTGGCTCTATTGTCTCATCCTGATAGTCAGAAGGATGATCACTGTACTAGAGGGACACTCATCCTTCGAAGCCTCCTGCTCCTTGTTGGAAATTTAACTCTGAAGGTCCTTCGCATATTTGTGGTGTGGTGTGATAAAGAGGACTGATAAAGGCGCGATGCAAGCTCCTGTTCTGAACAAAAATAGTTGCACTACAGGCCTCAGCCCATAAAAATAAAGGAAGACTCTGATCATGCAACATGGCTCTAGTTGTACCCATTATCTCACGATTCTTCCTTCCAACCACTCCATTTTGTTGTGGAGTGTAAGGAACTGTCAACTGCTTCCTAATGCACTCCTATCTACAAAACTCATCAAATGCATTGGAGGTATACTCACCCCCATTATCCGATTTGAGCACCCTGATCCTCTTCCCTGTCTGGTTCTCCACAAGAGCTTTAAACTCTTGGAATCAAAGCAAGACTTCCTCCGATTTCTTGCTTCTCGAAAAGTAGATCCAGGTCTTCCCAGAATAATCATCAATGAACGTGATGTAATACTCAACACCTGTAAAAAAAGCAGATGACATGGGACCACACAAGTCTGAATGAATCAAATCAAGCACTCCCTCTGATCTGGTGTCACTGCTCGAAAAAACAGTCTTGGTGTGCTTTCCCAAAGCACACCCTATGCCTACACCACTCTTTTATGTGATGAAATCTAGCAAACCTGTAGTCATGTCTCTCAGCATCCTCAAAGTTGAATGATAAAGGTGGGCCATCCTCCTGTGCCATAACTCGCACAACTCACTATTGCTTTGTGTGTGTGCCAGTGCATGATGTGGTTGGAAGAGAAGCTTGTACAGTTTCCCGCATCTAACTCCAATCGCATATGAAGCAGATGATCCCTCTACTTTGGGATAGATGTGCACTTTTCTATCTAGGACATATACTCCAAAGCCTCAGTATTCAATCATGGAAACTGAAACAAGATTCTTCTTCAACCCAGGGACGTGGAATACTGTCTCACGACCAACTGCTCTCACCACTGTATCATCCCCCAAACACAACCTCCAATTCCAAGCCTATCTCTGAAATCTCTGTGAACATTTCTTGAACACCTATCATAAGACTCAAAGCTCCACTGTAAATGTACAATGTGGAGGGAGTGGTGGAAGCACTCAGTGAATGCCCAATGATCATAGAATACTTTGTCTAGTCCTCAATATCCCTATTGGTGATGGATGATGCTCTCTCTCTACAACCACCAACAAAGAGAGAAAACTCTCTCTCGAATCTAGCAACATACTCATCAGTCTTTGTTGTTGTTGTTGTCATTTGTTTCTTCTTCTTCTTGTTTGGGCATTGTCTGACATAATGCCCAAACTTCTGACAAGCAAAGCATTTCACTTTGCTCATGTCCTTCTTCTCACCATCATGTTGCTTGGTTCCCCCCTGGAACTCTTCTTGAACTTCTTATTCTTACCCTTTACTGCTAATGCCACATTCTCCTCATCTTCCTTGCTGTGAGATGTACTCTGTACATACCCTCTCTGGGTCTCCTCCTGAATGCAATCGTCCCAAAGACAATCCCATGAAGGCATGTACTCACGAGCAACCAATGACTCCATGAATACAGTCCATGGCTTCGTCATGCCATTCAAGGTTGTACGTACCAACTCGGCACCCTGTATCAACTCCCCAACAGCTCCAAGCTCATCCTGAACCTGCGTGATCCTAGGAGGTGAGGAAAGCAATCATGTTCTCATCCTTGTTCATCCGAATACTCTTTAACTTCTCCCTTGACACCATTTTCTGATTTTCATTGGAACTCTGGTAAAGGTTAGTCAAAGCAGAGCATATCTAATGAGCATAGTCTTTACCTGATACATGTGGAATCACATGGTTTTTTATTACATCAAGAAGGATTATTTTAGCCTTTATGTCCATCTTGTCAAATACGGCTTCAGTTGTTGCATCTATAGGAACTGTCACTATATTGGTTGTAGTACTGTTTACTATCTCCCATATGTAATACTCGGGTTTTGACCCCATGGTTTTAAAATTGTACATGATGTATATATTGTATTTAAATCATGGAGCTGAAGGCTAAGGCCCTACATTGATTTGATGTTTTGTGTATCAGCGATCAAGGTTGATGTCGATGGTTATAGTGCTAAGTCAGGCACAATTATATTTTGAAGATATCATGTAATTATGCAATTTAATAAAATACCACAACTAGCTATGCACTGCAACATAAGAGATGGGGGCATGTTTTCACAAGGAATTGGGAGGGGAGTTAGTCGAACTCCTGAGCCAATAGGGTGAGACCAGATGTCAATGGAGAAACCCATAAACCCTCAGCTACCTTTTTGTCCTCTATCCTTAATCATTCATTTCTTCCAGAAGTTGGTTGAGGCAATTAATGCCTTGGGTGGAACAAGGCATGGCAGTCTGATTTCATGTTTGAGCAAGCATGTAGCCTGCAGTCTGGGGAAACCGCATTCTTGCTTCTGCAACAAGTAAGCACGTGAATCTTTGCCAATTCGTTTTTCCCTCAGTTGCGAGGAGGTTTTGTGGTTCCTCAGCGTTCCTTGTTGGAGGAGAGGAGACAGGCATTGTTCGTTGTTGTTGTTCGACTATCCTGAGTCGCGGAGGAGTTGCTCCGCAGTGTTTTTGTTGTCTGACAGTGTGGTATGGAACCTTGGTCTCTTGTGTGCAAGTGAAACCCTGTTTCCCCTGTGTTACAGAGTGGTATGCAAACATGTTTGTCTATGTTACAGAGTGGAGCCTTCCGTTGTTGTGTCTCCTTGTGGTTTGTTGTGATGTGCACCCCAATTTGGGTCTGAACTGTATGCAAGACATAAGAGTGGAAGAGACGCTGAATGGGCTTGATAAACCTAGTGCAGAGAGGAACCTCACAAAAAGATAAGAGTGCCTAGTGAATCTTCTATGCACATCCTGAAGGGCACTGGAAGGGAAGGCATAGCCCGAGGGACTGTGTAGAAAAGAAGGGGATGCTTCCTTGTGTTGGGTGTGTAGGCATTGTGGATGTCAAGCCAGATAGATCTTGTGGAGGTGTCCCTAGCTCTTGAATGAGCCACTAGCTTAGCCATTCTTCCTTTCAAGCGCCTTAGCAGCCTGATAAACCCAAAGGTAGATTGGCTTGGCTGACATCTTGATAAACCCAATTGTATATTGGCTTGGTTGGGCCGCCTGATAAATCCAAACGAATATTGGCTTGGTTGAGCAATCTGATAAACCCAACTGTGTGTTGGCTTGGCTATGTCTTGTTGTGCATTTTGGCCATGTGTGATCCTTGGTGATAAACCCAACTGTTAGCCGGCTTCGCTGAGTAGCCTGATAAACCCAGCAGTGAGATGGCTTGGCTATGTAGTCTGATAAACCCATATGTTGGCTTGGTTGGTCCTTAATGTGAATGTTGTCTTGACTGTGTGCAGTCTAATAAACCCAATTGTTGTTGGCTTGGCTAACTAGCCTAATAAACACAGGAAGGTTTTGGCTTGTTACCTGCAACATGATAAACCCAATATTGTATTGGCTTGGCTGGACAGTCTGATAAACCAAACTATAGGTTGGCTTGACTGTGTTTGACATGTTCTGGTTATGTGTGAGTCTGTTGTTCCCTAGTTCCTTGTGGAAATCCTGCCCAGCTCGAGGGTGGCAACGGTGTTGAGAGATTGATGAACACACTGGCCTATGGTTGGATGGAACGTTTCAGCGACATAGCTAGTTGCAGGACTGCTTCATCTTCAAGATAAGTATTCTCTGGTTATTCTTATTTATGCAATGTATTTGCTTATGAATGTACTGAATATGTTGAATGCTTATTAAAGATTTTAGTAGAGTTTACTGTTGTTAAATGTCCCTGCATTTTGCATCTATATATCCCTTGTATTTTCCACTGCATTTTGCTTATGATCATGAAAGTTCGTTACCTGGACGAAGAGTCTGAAATGCGGCTATCTTAAGGAAAAAAATGTGTTTTTCCACCCTCCAGAATTCGGCTGCGGAAGGCGGAAGTTGGAAATCGGAAGGAGGGGGAAATGGGAAAAAGGTAAGGCAAAAGTTGGATTTCCGCACCCCAGAGACCGCTGTAGAAGGCGGAAATTAGCAGAACAGAAAAAGGTAAAGGCAAAAAGTTGGTTTTCCGCACCCTGGTATCGGCCCGCAAAAAGCAAAAGTCAAAAGTCAGAAAGCACGAAACTGAAAGACAAAGTAGTCTTTTCGTGGAATTCCAAAGTCCGAAGTCCGAAGTCAAAAAGCGGGAAACCGAAAGACAAAGTAGTCATTATGTTTATTTTCAAAGTCCGAAGTCCGAAGTCGAAAGTCAAAAAGCGGAAAGTGAACGAGTAAGGGTATCGTAGCTCGGATTTCCGAAGTCCGAAGCCCGAAGCCAGAAATCGAAAGGTCAGAAGTCGAAAGTCGGAAGGTCGAAAGTCGGAAAGCGGAAAAGTGGCAAACGAGCATACCGCATTTCAGGATTTCCGCTACCCGAAGTTGAAAATTGGAAGTCGAGATGTCAGAAGTCGAAAAGGTGGCAAGTGAGCATATTGCATTCTAGGATTTCTGCTACCCGAAGTCGGATGTTAGAAGTCGAAAAGCCGAAAGTCAAAAAAGCCAGTTTCAGTGCAAAAACGACTTTTCTGGTTGCAGAGAGGATTTGTCCGCTGCAAAACGATTGTTACAATTGTGTTTATGCTTAAGCATGAATGTTAAAGGATGAACATGACCCATGACTGTGTTTAAAGATATAGTAAAGATAAATTTTAAATTATTATGCATATCAGTCAGGTGTATGGGCACTTGGGTACATGGACATCGTGGTATCAGAGCAAGCAGTAAAGTCGCGTTCTTGCCTTATGCATCTAATGTAGAGGGGAAGAGACGTGACACCATAGTTCACTATCCTGCAATATCAACACTATTCTAGCCTTCCATGGGCTATAAAATTTACCGCCCCATTCAACCTATCTTCTATCTTAAGACAGGTAGCCATAATCACGAATCAGCCCAAAAACTTGTTTCTTTTCAAAACTCTGTTTACCCTTATCTCTCCAAGTCTGAAATTTATTTCTGAGTTTTATTTTCGGCCTTCACTTTTGCTCTGATAGCTTGAAAATTTTTGTAACCCAACCCGGTTTCAATCTCAGTTCACTGCATATGGTTTAATGCCCAACCCCAATATGCACGTTCATATAAAAATTAGAAATTTTAACTTAAAACTTGAAGCACATGAGATAATTTCAACTTTTGCAAACTCAGAAATTTTTCTAGCAACCTAACTTTTCAATCTCAAAAAAATATTCCAGCCACACACAATAAAAATGACTCGGTATTTTTGACCAAAATGGTCTCTAATAAAACGCCGAAGGGCAAACCTGTCTTCAAAGAGATTTTATTATTTCTTCAGGCAAATTACAAAATTATAACAGCAGTACTTATCTAAGTATTTTATCTCGAAATACATGTCAAAGTCAATCTCTGAAACGACTGTACGGCCTCCCAAAATTCTGAATTTTTCAATGCCTCAATTTCTGTGCTTGTACGTCCCACACATGTGACTATACCTGCAGCCTTCTTCCTCAAAAATCGTGCCAATGTACGATCTGCATACAGCGTTAAACGTTGCACGACTCACCTCAAAAAATGTGCATGTTGTACGGTAGTGTTGTACAGTTTACCTCAAAATCTGTGCTTGAACCCTTCCTCGAAAACTGAGCCCAAATTACATCGAAAATCTTGTATGGCCTGCATTATATGTTGGTACGACCTGCAATAAATGCTCCTGTACTCCAGCAATTCTTCTTGAATTCTGTGCCCAACATTAATGGCTGAATGGTCTGCAATAAATGCACAGTTTGTCTTGGGAAATGTGCCGCCTTCAAATCTCGAAATTTGAACCAAAATCTTCCTCTCTCAAGGGTTTGATTCTCTCCTCTTGCTCTTCTCTCCTTTCTCAAAAATCTCTCTTGTGAAAGTGAACAAATGAATTAGGTTGGGCCTTTTCCCTAGCCATTTTGATTGAGCAATCACCATATTCAAATTTAATGGCCAAGATGAAAAAAAAAACTTAGATGAGATCTAGGGCCAAGATCAAATATCACTTTTCTCATTAAAAAGCATTTAATTACCTTTTAAATAATAAATGAGACATTTAATGCTCACCCACTTTTAATTCTTATTAAAGTCACAATTAAACTTTTTAACTCAACTTCATTTTATAAAGTGACTATATAATCATAAAGTCAATCTCACTTTATAAAAACGCTAGGGACCACATTTGAAGCATCCTTGTCCACACCAAGGCACCAATGAGTGGACAAACACTTCATAGGTAAAATTTCAATAGAAATTTGCCTCCACAGATAGATCCACCTTCCTAGGGCGACCTCCAGAATATTATTTTTCAATCCAATCTGTGATCAGAAGAATTCAAAACAAGAAGCCCTAGTTCTTTGATTCTGGCAGAAATTAAGTCAAAATTGAAACTTCATAAAACTGAGATCTGCTTCCACATATAAGTGCGCCTTCCTAGGGTGAGTTCCAAAGTGTTATCTTCAAATCCAATCTATAGATAAAAATGTCCAAACATGAAAGCCCTAGTTTTCAGATTAGGGCAAAAACAATCTCTGGCAATGGATTCTATTTAGTACTGCTCTAGTACCAAGTTGAATTTTAACTTAACAGTGTACTTTTTCAAATTTTGATAATTATGTTCTAATGATTATCATCCACTTTTATCATAACATAATTCACTTGCAGGGGAAATAAAACAAGGATCACTAAAAGATAACCATGCACAAGAGACACAAATTTTACCCCACAAAACCCAATTGAGAGAAAACCCAACAAACATTTCTCAAAAGAAATCAATCCAATTAAAGTACAATGTCAATCATGAAGATTAACCCTAGCACAAGAGAGTGTGCCCTTCTTACACAAGAAACCCAAGCGAGATTCTAGGGAGAAATGGCGAGGATCCAAGAAGAGATGAGAAGCCAAAAATTTACTCCTTCGTATTTGCTATACCCAACTAAAAGGTGTGCACTTAGAGAGAGAAGGTGTGTAGTTGTGATGTGTGAAAATAAAGTGTGTGAACACTTTATTTATATTCTTTAGTTGACTTGACTTTTTCACTCTTGAGGCCGACTTGTACTTTTGGTGAGGCCGAATTGTCTTTTTGTCTTCTAGGGCCAATTTATCCCTTTTACTAAGGTAGTTTTGATCTTTCTTGCCTTCAACTTTCTCTAGGACTTCTTCAATGGTTTGTCTTGACTTCTTGGTTATTTCTTAATCATCAAAAAGTTATCCTCGTTGATGTCCATCTCCTCACATGCATATCAGATTCACACATAGAGCTTTAATGTTGATTTGACCATAATCTAAGAAGTTTCGAACACTTCTTAGAGCCAATGTCAAATTCAACATTAGATTAGACTGTCTAATCCACAACGGGATGAGAACCCCTATCAAATAGATATGTGAACTCACTCTAATTAGAATAGATCACTCCATCACGAGCACACCCACATAGTGTATGCAATGTGACCACTAGCCATTCCTTGACTCATAGTCAATCCACATGACTAGATAAAGGCTAAGCATTCAAGCCTCAATACACATGACTAATAAGGGCTACAACGAGGCCATTATCTACCAACCATTGGTCAATATTTACATATTACCATTCTGGGAGAATGATCTGCAGAATGTTTGCCCAATGTTGGAACCATGGAGAAACATCAACATTTGGTCCTATAAAGAAAGATTATAAGAAAAGGTTGTGGGAAAACCAGCATAACCATGGGAAGCCAAGAAAAAATCAGCCGATCTTTCAAAAAATGAGGAAG
Source organism: Pseudotsuga menziesii (assembly GCA_001517045.1). NCBI lineage: Eukaryota > Viridiplantae > Streptophyta > Pinopsida > Pinales > Pinaceae > Pseudotsuga > Pseudotsuga menziesii. Next base: position 613,319 of record LPNX010038281.1, on the reverse strand, counting down.
AGTTTTATGCTTTTGTTGCATCTAAAGCAGGAGGTAAGTCAACAGGTTTGGTCCTTTGGTTCCTGATCTTCGAAGCATATAACTAACAAGACTAATTGGTTTGGTGGGTTTGTTGAAGATCAAACCAAGTCAAAAACAGTGATTTGGGTGATGACAGGCAACACCCTAGTAAGGTCATGGTGATGTGCGGATCAAGATGACAGGCAAGACCTCTACTGGGTTTGTACCACAAATCCACAATTACACAGAAGATAAACTTTTACACAAAAATGCCTAATTAGGGCTTTTAGCAAATTAGGGCTTGCTGCCCTAATCTTCTCTCTCCTGCCCAAAAATTTGCAAGCTGCCCGAACTTCTGTTAGCTTGCCCATATCTGTTTAGGCCTGCCTAGATCCTTTGCCCATACCTGCTACCCAATTGCTTCCCTGCTCTGTTATGTTGCCCGTATGGCAGATCTGCCTACCCGAAACCTGCTGGGCAGGTCTATGGGCTGCCCAAGCCCTGCTAGGCCAGTCCATGGACTGCCCGAGGGTCTGGCGCAAACTTAGCACCCTCCGGGCTAGTCTACAAACTAGCAAGTGTTGTTCTATGGCATCTACATATGAATGTAGGCATACTCTCCATACAAGAGTATTGTCTACAGAGCAGATCTCGACTGCATATGAAATGTCAGTCCTATCGTCAGTGAGGACTCATCGTAGAGAATCCATACCACAAAGGTTAGGACCACTCTTGAGCAAGTGTTATTCTACGGTATCCACAACTGAATGTGGGTACTCTCCATGCGAGAGTAACATCTGCAGGGGCATCCTTAACTAGTAAGGACCACTCTCATGCACAGAGTGTTATACCTGCCATCCTTAAGAGAGGATCACCGTCATCCATCATCGATGTCAGTCTCATGATCACTCCCCCTTTCCTGGGAGGATCCATATTATCAACCTGCTCCCCCTTTGTTCGAGAAGGGTTCATGTCTTCGACCTGTTCCTCCTTTCCAAAGAGAGTCTGTATCTTCGACTTGTTCCTCCTTTTCCAAGAAGGTCCGTATCTTCATCATCTGTAGTCCCATCACTGATCCTCCTTGCGAGGAAAGTCTTTTTGAACTACACCAAGCTTGTCACGGAAATATTCAAACTTCACTCGAGATAGAGGCTTGGTCAATAAATCGGCAACTTGTTCATCGGTACTCACATACTGGAGCTTTATAGCTCCCTTTTGGACCATATCCCTTATATAAAAAAATTGGATTTCTATGTGCTTCAATTTGTCATGGAACACCGAATTATCTGTCTTCTTTATACAACTATGGTTGTCACAGAGAATTATTGTGGTGTCCAACTCCATGTCAAATAATCCTGACATCAGCTTCCGAAGCCATATCGCTTCACAACAAGCGGAGCAAGCTGCAATGTACTCTGCTTCAGTTGTACTGAGAGCAACACTAGACTGTTTCTTACTAAACCATGAGATCATGCCGAAGCCCAAACAATAACATCCACCTGAGGTGCTCTTCCTGTTTGCGGCACTTCTTGCCCAATCTAAATCTGTATATCCATACAATCTGTAGTCATGATCTCTCCCATAGTAGAGTCCCAAATCTATCGTACCTTTAAGGTACCTCATCACATGCTTTGCAACTATCAGGTGAACCTGTCTAGGCTTAACTAGATACTAACTTAATGTGTTCACAGCAAAGCATATATCCGGCCTTGTATTCGTCAGATACATCAATGACCCAATAATCTATCTATACCGAGTCATATCCACTAACTCTGATGTCTCATCAGACAACAGTTTCAAGTTGGTGTCCATGGGTGTGGCCATGGCTTTACAATCCAACATATCAAACCTTTTCAAGATTTCTACTGCATACTTTCCCTTATTCATAAAAATTCCTTCTGGGCTCTGCCACACTTCCAACCCTAGGAAAAAATGCATCAATCCAAGATATTTCATCTCGAATTCTTCAACTAGCTTCTTCTTACAATCCTTGATCTGTTTCTCATTTCCAGTCGAAAATACATCATCCACATACAGCAATAGTATGACTGGTTCATCATCCATAATCTTCATATAAAGGTTAGGATCAGCGTTAATCTTGGTGGTAATACCCATGCTTGCCAAGAAGCTATCTATTCTACCATACCAAGCTCTAGGAGCTTGCTTTAGTCCATACAGAGCCTTTTTCAGCTTGCATACATGAGTCGCTCTGTCTCCGGCTTCAAATCCTTGTGGTTGTTCGATGTAAACCTCTTCCTCAATCACACCATTAAGGAAAGTTGTCTTTACATCCATCTGGTGTAAGTCCCACTTCATCATAGAAGCAAGTGCCATGATAGTTCTGATGTAAGTGTACCTTGCTACTGGAGCAAATGTCTCTTCATAATCAATCCCCTCTTTCTGAGAGAATCCTCTAGCCACGAATCTTGCTATGTACTTTTCAATACTTCCATCAGCAGCATGTTTTATCTTGTAGATCCATTTCGAAGATACCACACTCTTATTTTCTGGTTTGGGAACACTATATCCCAAACATCTTTCTTCATGATCGATTGGTATTCTTCCGTCATTGCTTCAACCCATTCTTTCTTTTGAGTCGTCATTGGTTCAACCCATTCTTTCTTTTGAGCAGCTTCCTCATAACTAGAGGGTTCTTGATCTACAAGATCACACATCAAAGCTACATAACTAGAATATGGCTTTGATCTTTTGCTGGTCTTTGTGGAGCCTTCTGGAGCTCCATATCTCTCTGCTTCTTCTATGATTTCTCTTACCCAAGCAGGTTTTCTCTTTCGAGAGATATCCATAGTAGGGGCTTCCTGAGGTCCTAGCATCTCATGATCTTTCGATGCTACTATTTCAGGAGATGGTTCAGCTTCTACCCTTCTGGGAGGTACATCTTCTTCATGTACTTCTTCAAGCTGACACCTTCTAGATTTCTTAAGAGTCGTCTCTTCATCAAATGTTACATCCCTACTAATCTCGATATGATGAAATCCTGAGATGTATATCCTAAAGGATTTGGAGACTTCACAGTATCCTAAAAATATTCCCCTCTTTCCAGAAGAATCCAATTTGGTTCTCTTCTCTTTCAGAATATGTAGATATACTGCGCAGCCAAATATCTTGAGATGGCTCATTTCAAGTTTCTTTCCTGTATACATCTCTTCAGGAGTCTTGAATCCAAGAGCACAGTGAAATAATCTATTCTGCACATATACGGTTGTTCTTGCTACTTCAGCACATATGCATAGGGAGGTCTTGGTCATGAATCATGGTCTTCACTGCTTCCATAATAGTTCTATTCTTTCTTTCCACAACACCATTCCGTTGGGGATTATAGGGAGTGGTTAGTTCCCTCTTGATTCCTGCCTCCTTACATAATGCTTCAAATTCCTTTGAAGTGTATTCTCCACCATTATCTAATCTCAATGTCTTGATTCTCTTTTCTGAGTAGTTCTCTATCAAGGCTTTGAATTCCTTGAATTTCCCGAACACTTCGCTCTTGTTCTTCAAGAAGTATATCCAAGTCTTTCTTGAATAGTAATTAATAAATGTGACATAATATTCATATCCACTTAGGGATATAGAGAGCATAGGACCACACACATCAGAGTGAATTAGTTCTAATGTACCTTTGGTCTTTGTTTCACTTTTCGGAAAGGAATTCTTTATATTCTTTCCACTTGCACATTCTTTGCAAGTACCTTCATGATCAATCTTCAGATCTGGTAACCATGTTACCACCTTGCTCACATGGGGAAATGCTTTGTAGTTAATGCGGGCAAGCCTTCTATGCCATAATTCACTTGAGCTGGTAGTGTCATGGACAAGGGCCGTCTCTGGATGCCCTTTGAGTTTATACAGTCCTCCTTCTTCTTCTCCAATGACCACGGCATCTTCAAGTGTCTTTCCTTTGGGCCACATTAGTACTTGTCCATCTATAAAAGCAACTCTATATCCTTTCTTATCTAGAGCTGAAATGGAAAGTAAGTTCTTTTTTCAAACCTGGTACATACAGTACTTCCTTCATCTTCATGGAAGTCCCAAAATCAAGCTTGTAGCTTGATTCACCAAAACCTTTGATGGGATATTGATAGTCATCTCCCAATGATACTTTCTGGGGAGAGTTCTTCTCTTCAAGTTTTGACAGAGATTGCTTCTTTCGTATCATATGCTTCGAGGCACCACTATCAATAAGCCATGTGTCTTCTCTAAGTGTTACAGACCCGGAGAGTGCAAAGAATAGTACATATTCATCTACATCTTCTTCTCTTGTTAATCTCTTTTGAGGTCTTTCTTCTTCATCCTCATCTTCAGCTAGATGGGCATGATGTCTCTTGTTGTTCTTCTTCTTCTTTTGTGATGGACACTCTCTAGCTAGGTGTCCTATCTTAAGACAGCTGTAGCATTGGTACTTTGAGTAATCCTTCTTCTTCTTCTTATACTTCTTCTTGGAAGGTTTCTGATTACTCTTCTTGAAGTTTGGTTGCTTCCTTTCTTTAGTATGGGTGGCTAGAGCCTGGTCATCTTCTCTTAGTAGAGCTTCTCTGTTGGCTACTATAGCTTGTTCTTGAATGCAATCTTCCCATACTATGTCAAACTTCATACTTTTTTTTCTGGCACACAAAGTTTGTATGAATGAGTCCCAAGGTCTAGTGACACCATTGAGAGCAGTCATAACTAGTTCATCCTCATCAAGGGTGTCTCCAATAGCACTTAGTTGTTCTCTGAATTGAGAGACCCTTGTGAAATAATCTTGAATAGACTCTCCTTTACTCATCTTGGTGCCCTTCAGTTGAGCTCTCAGATTCATCTTTCTGTTGATGTTCCTTCCTTCATACATTCTGGAAAGAGCATCATACATTTGTTTAGGTGTCTTCTTAGATGACACTTGTGGGATCAAGTGATCCTTAATAGAATCAGCAATGATCCTCATTGCCTTGACTAGGTCTTGTTCATGCTTCTCCTTAGCTTCATCTTCTTTAGGTTCTGCAATTTCATTCTTGATGTACTTCTCAAAACCATTCTCTCTAAGAATGAGACCAATCCTATACTTCCAAGCTAGGAAGTTTTCTAGGCCTTCCAATTTGTCCTCAAGCTTAGTGCTTGGGGCCATCCTATCCAGTAAGTGACTAAAAATTGAAAATTCTCAAAATCAAAAGTTGACCTTACCAATAGATGCGCTTGAGGGAGGCAAGTTGGCTAATCCCACTGCTTTATGGAAATCCCAAATCTTCAGTCTTCAAATCCCACTTGCGAGGTTGCAGCACTGCAGAATTTCTGGTTCTGTTTCGCTACAGTTTCTTGGTTCACTGCCAAACTAAGGTTTGGCTTTCCCGGAGATTCAACCACCCAAAAATTTTGATCTAGGGCTCAATAAATGCACTCCAAGGAGGCGCAACTTTCTATGCAAGCAGATCTTCCAAATTCAAAAATTTGCAAAAACCCTAATTTCTTCCAGGGAGGAGATAGAGGGAGTTTCACCTTGTGAAAGCTATCCTAATCAGGTTAGCTCTTATACCATGTTAAGATTTCATATGCCAAAATAGATTCATTAGTGTTCAATTCAAAAATCATAGCAGCAACATATCTAGAACCACTGATAGAAACACAATCACAAGATAGACACAATATTTATTCTGGGAAACCCTCAAGGGTAAGAAAACCCAACAAAACTTCCTTTGTATAAGATGTATAAGATATAACCCCAAAAACAGTTATCCTCCTGTTGTTTTGTCTCTCTTTCTCTTCTATGCGCTACACAAGTGAGAGTCTGTGTGTCCAAATAAGAACCATAGCTCTTCTATTTTTACACAATGAGCCCATTGACTTTTACCCTAATCAAGTCGGCCCCACTAAACTGTCTGGGCCGACTTCACCTAGAAAGACTCAAAACAGTATATTATATTATTCATTAGGGTGTTATTGACCCAACTTACAATGAATGCTTGACTTCATGACTCTATGATGACCAAATACAATAGTACCACCCCGCTAGAGAAATAATAACATCTCCCTTGGGTTACATCAATAAAATACATTTAGAATATCCTTTGAAGTTACAATATTCAACAACAACCTCCAAAGTTGATATAGAGACAAGGTTCCTTTTCATCCCAGGTACAAACAATACATCACTCAAATGCAGAGTGTCACTAGATTCTAACTAGAGGGAGGTATCCTCGGATCCCTTCACAGTATATCTAGCATCATCCCCAAGTACAACTCGTAGATGGGACTCTTTCTCTATGAAATCTGCGAGGTTCTCTTCATAACCTATCATACGTCTAGATGCACCACTATCTATTAACTAAGTATCATTAATGGTAGGAACTGTACCTAAGAGAGAGAAGATAAAGAACTCTATTCGATCATCATTCCTTGACTTCTTTCATGAAGTATCTTCATCGATATCAGCAGTTGAGGCTTGGTGCTTCCTCTTCTTTAATCTATGACACTATCTAGCACAGTGGTCGTACTTTTTGACATCTGAAGCACTGGATATGTTAAAGATCCTTCTTTTTCTTTTGTTCTAAAATAGGGCTTGATCTTCCACCTTTGTCTTTCCTACCTTGAAACTTTCTTCCCTTACCTTTTCCTTTCTTGGCATGAGTTGTAAGGGCTTGACTTTCTTCATGTTGAATACCATGCAACCTACCTCTACCTACAATTCTAGCTTCTTCTTGTGTACAGTCTGCCCATAATCGATCAAAGTTAGGCAATTTGGATCGCCCACTAATGCTCTGAATGAATGGTTCCCAAGGAGGAAAACCATTGAGAGTCATCATGACAAGTTCTATGTCTTCGATCATTTGTCCAATAGTGCTCAATTGATCTCTTAGATCAGAAATCTTCATGAGATAGGATGCACCTGAGTCTAACCTTGTCGTCTTGATATTGGAGAGTTGTTTTAAGGCAAGAGCTTGGTTTATGTTGCTATTTTCAAACAACTTCTTAAAGACAACAAACATCTTCTTGGTCGTCTTCTTCTGAGAAATCTGAGGTACAAAGTGGTCTTTTACTGAATCTATCAGGATCCTTCTTGTCTTAGCATCATTCTTCCTCCATTGAGTCTTCTTTACTTCCTCTTCTGGTTTTGGTAGCTTCTCATTAACAAACTTCAAGAGATCATTCTCCTCCAAGATAATGAGAACCCTAGACTTCCAAGAGTTGAAGTTGGAAGTCTAGGGTTCTCAGTTAGACACGTCGGCCCGGTTAGGGTAAAAGTCACTTTTGTAAAGTGTATAAATAGAAAGGCTAGGCGCCTCATTTACTCACTCACTCAGCACAAGCAAAGTTCTCCTACTCGAGGAGAAGTTCGTAGCACCAAAGATAAACAATGTTTTCTGGGGTTTTCTCTTGGAGATATTTTCTTCTCTCTCTCTCATTCTTGTCTTTGTTCTCGGAAGTTATCACCTCTATACGAAGGTTGTTGGGTTTTTCCCGAATGGGATTCCCAGGATAAACTCTTGTGTTCTTTGTTTATGTGCTTTGCCTTTCTTTTAGTGATCCTATTGTTCATTATCAATTAAGTTATATTTCCATAAAACTAATAAAGTATCAAGCAAAGTTCATTTACTCTAGGCGCCTCATTTACTCACTCACTCAGCACAAGCAAAGTTCTCCTACTCGAGGAGAAGTTCGTAGCACCAAAGATAAACAATGTTTTCTGGGGTTTTCTCTTGGAGATATTTTCTTCTCTCTCTCTCATTCTTGTCTTTGTTCTCGGAAGTTATCATCTCTATACGAAGGTTGTTGGGTTTTTCCCGAATGGGATTCCCAGGATAAACTCTTGTGTTCTTTGTTTATGTGCTTTGTCTTTCTTTTAGTGATCCTATTGTTCATTATCAATTAAGTTATATTTCCATAAAACTAATAAAGTATCAAAGTAGTTCTAGAAGAGGCCATTGTTGGAAGCTAGGGTTTGACCTTCTAAGGCCTTCCCTCATCAATTCAACAGAAAAAGAGTTGTGGAAACTTTGCTCTATGGGAGGCGCATCTTTTGGTGAAGGAAGAATTAAATTCCAAGAAGTTTCAATTTTAACCTAATTCCACTGCTGCAGCTACTGCATAAATTAGGGTTCAAGTTTTGAGTTGATTAGTCCACAGTTTTGGCTCGACTTCACCTTCTCTCAACTCACCTTGCTAGGGCGCATCTATCTGTGAGGTTAGTTTTACAAAATTGCAACTCTCATTTTTGACCTAGCTCTTGCTAGGGTTTCTAGTTCAAATATGCAGGCAAGATGATTGAAATGAAGGTTGAAGATCGTCTTAATGGAGCCTCCAACTTCATCTCTTAGAAGTCTATAGTTCTTCTCATCTTGGAAGAAAATGACCTCTTGAAGTTCGTCAATGAGAAGGTCTCAAAACCAGAAGCTAAAGAAGGCAAGTCCCAGTGGAGGAAGAATGATGCTCAAGCTAGGAGATTAAGTCTCAATGGAGGAAGAATGATGCCTGAGCTAGGAGATTACTCGTGGACTCAATCAAAGACCACTTGGTTCCTCAAATTTCACAAAAGAAGACAACTAGGAAGATGTTCAAAACCCTAAGGAGGTTATTTGAGCACAACAGCATTAATGTGACTCACATTGAGGAACCAGCTATCCAACATGAAGATGACAAAGTCCGAATCAATTTCCTCATACTTCATGAGGATCACAGAACTTAGGGACAAACTGAGATCCAATGGAGAACCTATTGAAGATAAGGAGCTTGTCATATGACTACGCTAAGCAGGCTTCCACCATCTTGGGAATTGTTCATCCAAACTATCAGTGGATGAACCAATCAGCCCAAATATGACAGATTATGGGCAGATTGCACTCAGGAGAAGACGAAGATTGCAGCAATACAAGGAATTCATGGCACTCAAGCTGATGAGAATCAAGCATTCATGGTCCATGCCAAGAAAGGAAAGGTAAAGGGAAGAAAATCTCGCCACCATAAGCATCAAGGTAGAAGACCAAGCCCTTCTTCAGATTAACAAGGAAAGGAGAAGGATCTATCACAAGTACAATGCTTCAGGTACAAAAAATATGGTCACTATGCAAACAAATGTTCAAGCTCAAGCAGAAGGAAACATGAAGCCTCAACAACGAATGTAGAAGAAGGTCATCATCACAAGAAGCAAAGGAGTGAAGACCATACAAAATTCTTCTTCATATCGACACTATCAGGTACTGTTCCCACCACTGGTGACACTTGGCTCATAGATAGTGGTGCTTCCAAGCATATCACTGGATATAAAGAAAATCTGTCTGAAATAGTTGAGAAAGAATCTCATCTCCGTGTTGTACTTAGATATTATGCCAACTATACTGTGAGAGGATCTGGGGCTAGCTCACTTCAACTAGAATCTAAAGACATGTTACATTTAAGTGATGTGCTTTATGTGCATGGTATGAAAATAAATTTGTCTCCATCTCTGCCTTGGAGGACAAGGGTCATAAAGTTGTGTTTTTAGATGGGAAAGTGTTTGCTTGGCACAAGAACTCAAGCATGGACGCAGTGAAAGAAATTGGAGTAAGAGAGGAGAGACTGTATCAATTGAGCACTCCACCAACTCAAGCACTAGTTCATGACTCCACCAACATGGGTGAGTTATGGCCTAGAAGATCAGCTCACATCAACTATAGAGCTCTCCCATCATTAAGATGTGACAAGTCTACCAACACTTCACATGTACCATGATGGAGTCTACAGGGGATGCGCACTTGGCAAGAATACAAAGGGATCATTTCTAAATAGTGAGAGCAAATCCAAGGATATGTTGGATCAAGTACGCTCTGACTTGTGCGAACCTATGACTGTTGCTTTGCTGGGAGGTTACAACTACTATGTAACATTTATTAACGACCACTCATGAAGGACATGGATTTACTTTCTCAAGACCAAGGAATCTGAGGAAGCGCTCAGCAAGTTCAAAGAATTCAAAGCACAAGTCGAGAATCTGTAAGGAAAGTAGATCAAGACTCTGAGATCAGACAATGGTGGAGAATACACATTCACAAAGTTTAATGATTTCTGCAAGGAAGCGAGAATTAAGAGGGAGCTTACGGTTCCCTGCAACCCTCAACAAAATGAGGTTGATGAAAGAAAGAATCGAACAATTGTGGAGGCATCCAAAGCCATGATACAGGACCAAAGTCTACCGATGTTCTTGTCGGTAGAAGCTTCCAAAACAGTTGTCTATGTACAAAACAAATGCCCTCATAGAATCTTGAAGAACATGATTCTAGAAGAAGCCTTCACAGGAGTGAAGCCAGAAGTGGGCCACCTTCGTATCTTTGGTTGTCCAGTCTACATACATGTATCCAAGGAGAAAAGCACAAAACTGGAGCCTTCAGGAAAGAAGGGGACTTTCGTGGGATACAGTGAGTCTTCAAAGGCCTACAGAATTTACACTCCAGGATCAAAGCAAATCGAAGCCAGTAGGGATGTGTCCTTTGAAGAACAAATGGCTATCCGGAAAGGAAGAGGATCTGACATGGAGATCGATGACAATGAAGAGATGAGATCATCTCCCCCTCCGGTAGTTCAGAGGGAGTTGCCAAAGTAAGAACCGGTTGACTCCATTAATCCAGTTGAGCTAGTAGATGTTCTCACATACATTGCAGTTTGTCGAAAAAGGCCTAGATGGGCACAACAGATGTTGCAGGATGCAGAGGAGCATGAAGCTCCACATGGCATTTTTCGAGAAAGCAAAAGACCTTCGAGGTTCTCGAGTTATGTAGCATTGATGTGTCACATAATTGACTCAAAACCGAGCACATATGAAGAAGCATCCAGACACCAAGTTTGGAAGGATGCCATGATGGAAGAATATCAATCCATCTTGAAGAATGATGTATGGGAGGTTGTACCTGGACCTGAGAAAAAGTCAGTAGTGACTTCCAAATGGCTTTTCAAAAGTAAGCATGGTGCAGATGGCAGTGTAGAAAAACACAAGGCTAGATTTGTTGCCAGAGGATTCTCTCAGAAAGAGAGTTGATTACGACAAGACATTTGCTCTTGTGGCTCAATATACTTCCATCGAGACCATTATTGCTATTGCTTCAACGATGGGATGGAAGTTGCATTAGATGGATGTCAAGACCGCCTTCCTCAATGGTGTAATTGAGGAAGAAGTTTATATTGAACAAACAGATGGGTTTGTTGTCCATAGGAAGGAGTCCCACGTCTGCAAGTTGAAAAAGGCTCTATATGGACTCAAGCAAGCATCCCATGCTTGGTATCGACGGATAGATGGATACTTGGTGAGCTTGGGATTCACCAAGAGTAATGCAAATATTTGGTGAGCTTGGCATTCACCAAGAGTAATGCAAATCCCAATCTTTACTACAAGATTGTGGATAATGAGTCATTGATTTTAGTTCTTTATGTGGACGACTTGTTTCTCATAGGTAACGATACACTAATTGGATGGTGTAAGAAGACACTTGCCTCTGAGTTTGAAATGAAGGATCTCGAATTGATGCAATACTTCTTGGGACTAGAAGTATGGCAGAAGGAGATTTTCCTAAGTCAAGGAAAATACACCATTGATATTTTGAAGAGGTTCTGAATGTTGGACTAAAAGTCCATGGCTACTCGGATGGATGCAAACTTGAATAAGCTGAAGGAATCTGCTATAGATTTTGATTTGATCGATCCCACCATGTATCATCAATTGATTGGATCTCAAATGTATCTGACGAACACCAGACCGGATATATGTTTCGCTGTGAATACTCTCAATGAGTTTATGAGTGACCGGAGGTAGATTCACTGGGTTACTGCAAAAAATGTTCTCAGATATTTACGTGGCACTATGGGATATGGACTAAGATATGTTTTAGGATGTGACTTGAGATTGCAAGGGTTTTCATATTCAGATTGGGTCGAATGCGCTACAAATACGAAGAGTACTTTCAGATGCTACTTCAATTTGGGTTATGCAGTTATTTCTCGATGCAACAAGAAGTTGACCTTAGTAGCACTCAATACAACAGAGGCAGAGTATATGGCTGTTAGCACAACTGCTCGAAAAGCAATATGGCTTCGAAAACTCCTTGCAAGATTTTTTGGTCAGATTCCACGACCAACTATGATCCACTGTAGTAACTAGAGTTGTATACAGATGTCAGTGAATCTTGTGCTTCACGATCAGTAGAAACATATAGAGATTCAATATCACTACATTCGTGATATGGTGTTGAAAGGTGTGGTCAAGTTACAGTATGTTCCAACAGATGACTCTTGTTGTATTTGTAACTTTGAAAGATATTCTAATGTATATTATCATTGTATATTGTTGTACCCCCATCGAAGATGTTTTCCCTCTGTCTAGGATATCATTATTGGGTATGGTCAATGAGGTAAACCATTTGTTGTAAGTCGGGGCAATAGTCCTCAAGATAAATAAAATAGAATGTATTATTGAGTCTTTCTATGTAGGTCGGCCCCAAAGAGGTTACCTGGTTGACCTAATTAGTTAAGTAAGTTACACAACGGAAGAATATAAATAGGGAGGCAAGATAAATAAAATAGAATGTATTATTGAGTCTTCCTATGTAGGTCGGCCCCAAAGAGGTTACCTGGTTGACCTAATTAGTTAAGTAAGTTACACAACAGAAGAATATAAATACAGAGGCGCCCTCCCTATTTGGACACACACTCACACTCTCTCAAGTGCGCATTAGGAGAGAGAGGACAAGGAGGAAAGAGAGGGAGCTATAGAAACCTCTTATTCTTGGGTTTTTCTACCTTGTGATATTGTCTTAGTGACAAAACTATTCTAAGGAAGTTTGCAGGGTTTTCTCCTTTATGGTTTCCCCAAGAAAAATCTGTGTCTTCTGTATCTGCTCTATCTTATGTATATTGTTGTGCTTGTTACTCTTTCAGATAAAGATCCTAATCAATTTGAATTAAAGTAGAAAAACTAACATGGTGTCAGAGCCTCTCTGAAAGAAGGCATTGTGGAGCAACGAAAACTAGGGCTTCCTAGTTCAAGGTCTTCTCTCCACAGATCATCAAGAAAAGAGGGTTAGGCTAACTCTCCTTAGGAGGGCGCATCTTTTGGAGGAAGCAGAATCAAATTTGGAGAAGTTTCAACTTTTTACTGTGGAACACTACGGGACACTACGTGAAGAAACTAGGGCATAAAGTTTCAGAGGCTTCCCATCACAATTTTCAGAAAAGGACCTCACTGAGCAACTCGCCCTAGAAGGCTACATCTTTCTATGAAGTCAGAAATCAGTTCCGAGAATTTTCAAAAAAAAATTTAGTTCGAAGAATTTTCATTTTTGGACTCGTATCTATTGTCGAGGGAAACTAGGACTTCAAGTTTTTGGAGTTTTCGTCCACCAAATTTGGCAAAGGACCTCATTGAGCAACTCATCTCAAGGAGGCGCATCTTTCTATTCAAACAGAATTCCAAGATTCCAAGTTTGGAAAATTAGGGTTTCTCTGTGGAACCCTAAGTTAGCCAGCTCCATAATCAACTTGGGCATCTCAAATCGATAAGGTCTATTTCATTGAAATTTCCATTTGAGGTTCTCATTTCAAAATGACTCATCACACCCAGCTTGATGATAAGCTTGGGGGAGTTGACAACTTCCGAGCATGGAAGTAAAGGATCTCCCTGATCCTTGAAGAAAATGATTTGGATCAGTATATCAGTAAGGAAGTTCCAGAACCAGAGAGAGATGAGGCTAAGGCTATCCATAAGAAGTGTTAAAGTTTTAGGGTTAGGATAGTTTTTAACATAAGAAATGAACTTTAATGCAAAAACAAAAATATAAACAAGATCCAAAATAGTATTGCTCCAATCAATTTAAACTGTAATAAAAATTAAACATAATTTTCATCTCTTTCAACTTTAAAACTCCATTGGTCACTGCGTTAAAGTTGGTCATCAAGATTCATAAAATGCCATGTACAGTAACAAAATAATAAATAATGTACAGGAGATACCAACAGTAAAGAATCATAACCATTATTTGAATCAGCCTTATACTAAGATACTTTAGGTTGATCTTGTCACCTAAGGGACAAGTCAATTTGGTAAACAAATGTCACACCTTTAAAGAGAGAGAGGGTGATAGCAGAAGGATATAGACCTTAGAATCTTAGTCAACAGGAAGAGACACTTTAATCAAATATCAAACTTTATCAACACAGTCATACCCAGTACAATCACATTGTCAAAGGACACACAGTCACGCTAGGTAAGATTACACTCACATTGTGCAAAGACACACAGTCATACTGTCATACTTTTGCAGAATCTCACAGTCATTCTTTTACACAGTCACCTTGACAGGTATAATATACAGTCACAAGTAACGTTGAATAAACAGTCACAAGTAACATTCAAGGTAGGGTTATGAGTCACGTTGAGGATAGGGTCATATAGAACAGTTATATATACAGTCACAAGTAACCCACAGCCACGCTAGTATAAAAGTAGTCACGAACCCACAATCACATAGAGAAAGCAATACGTGAAGAATAGTCACGCTAATGTGTCAGAAGGAATGGTCATGCTAGGGAAAACCCACAGTCCACACTGAAAGAGAAACTCATGGTCACGCTGGGGAAAACCTACAGCCCACGTTGAAAGACAAATTCATGGTCATGTTGGGGAAAACCCACATCCCACGTTGAAAGACAAACTCATGGTCACGTTGGGGAAAACCCACAGTCCACGTTGGGTGAATATAAAGTCATACAGAGCAGGTATGAAGTCCCGCTGATGTAAATATAACCACGATAGGGTAGAGACCACAGGTATGACCACGTTGGTGCAGCAAAGAAGAAAACAATCACTCGGGTAGCAGTCACACTACGAGGAACAGTCTACGGGTAGAAATCATGCTGGAAGCAGTAAAGAGTAGTCACGCTATGCAGTCAGCAGGTAGGACTCACATGGATCAAAGGTAGAAGCTACGGGAAGACCCAGTCACGCGGAGCAGTAAGCCACACAGAGCAGAGGTATGAGTCACGAGATAGCCTTTTCGTTGATGCCTTATTGAAGGATAACCTATCCTTTTAATAAGGTTGGGAGTGTTATAAAATACAACAATTAGGTTGACTTAGGAAAAGGTAAAGTGGTCCAAAATAAAACCATAAATAAAGTGGTCCAAAGGTAAAGTAAAACTATAAACAATAAAAAGTCCAAAGGTCTTGCAATAAAACCATAAAATAAATAGTCCATAGGTTTTATAATAAAACCATAAAGTAAATGAACTTAGGATAGTGTACCAAAAAAAATAACCCACAAGGTAAGAGTCATCACAAAGGTACACACAATAAGAGTGCTAGGACCAAGTAAGATAAAGGACCAAGAGTCAACCAAACGGAGTCACGATAAGACAACCCACATACCCACAAGATCAAGGTAAACCATAAAAGTGGACAAACATTTACCTTTTACCTATAGGACCAACAATACCAAGGACTTTAATCTTTTCTCTCTCTCAAGGGACATTGTTTCATACATTTTTAAAGAAAATAAATGACATTAATATGAAACTTTCATTCACAAATTATGTCAAACACTTGAATGTCTAGGGTTTATGATTAAAAATTTACTCAAACCTGAAATAAAAACCACCATATTCAAGATCTTCTCAAATACTGAAGTAATCATTCACACATGAAAACACAAATGTTTTGGTCAACAAAACGAGCAAAATCCCAACTCTTGGGGAAAACCCTAAGAAGAAGATTTTCATTAAGAAGAGCAGAAATTTCAATACACTGAACTTTATCTTTTAAACCCTCACAAGCAAAATTTTCCAAATCTAAAATAGCAGCAAAATAACTCGGAAACAGAAATTATCTCGAAATCTGAGCCAACCTCAAAACGCGTGCCTAAAAATTGTTGTATGGACCGTATGGACTGTCGTACTTTTCTGCCTCAGTTTATGTGCCCATTTTGTGCTGCAATTAAAGTTGTACGGTTTGCACTTAATGTTGTTGTACTTTTCTTAGGATTCAAGACACTTTTTTGGCAATTGAGCCCACACGTGCGACTGCAATAAATGCCCAGGTATGGCTGCTACAGGCTACCTAGGGAATCGTGCTACTACTCTCTCTTCAAAAATCATGCCCTTCTCTTGGCTCTCTTCTTGGTCTTCAATCTTCTTCTTCTCTTCTGATGGTGTGTCCAATTTGTCTTTTCTCTCTTGTTTTATACTTTAAATTTTGTAAATACCTATCTAACCACCTAATCTAGAGTTGAGATACTTTTACAAAATCAGGGGCCATCATTTAATGCGCCCACATTTAATAATTAATTCACTTTAATTATTAAATACTAACTTAAGTGAGACCCATTCTATTAAGTACAAAACACCACTTTTATTTATATATAACTCACTTTATACATAAATACACAAAGGACAAATTCTAAGTCCTCTTTATCACGCCACACCAAAACTATAAAGAGGACCTTCAGGATTAACTTTCCAACAATTTTATCATCATTGCATAAGGGAAGATCCAAACCGAATGGTACGATCCTTTGGTCCTCATTACTGCTCCTAAGGGTTGGCTGCTAGTGACATTATCAAGGGGTGGCCAGTCCCTTGAGAAACAACCTATCAATAACCAATTAGGAGAGAGAACATCATCTTGGTCAACTTGACCAAGATTCATTTGGCTAACTGACCAGGGGTGCTCCTGTAGGAACTGGTTGGTCCCAGACCAAGAATCTGCCTGGTCCCAGACCAGGAAGTCTCTGTCTCATCCTGCAGAATTTGCTTGGACCTCGTGACCAAGAAACTGTCTAGTCCCATACCATAATACCCTAGAGACATATAGGGGCCCTAACCACATGTTAGGGACTCTGCCATGGCATCAACCTGCTTGGTCCCAGACCAAGAACCCCAAGAGACTACTGGGGGCCGTAGGGTACCTTCTAAGGTCTTACTCTGACCTAGTTCACTGACTAGAGCACCATTCTACCTGAGAATGGGTTTCGCAGCTGCAAACATCTAGGTAACTGACCAAGTGCCTCCATTCTTAAAGAATGGCTCTCAACCCCAAGCTAAGCTTCAGTCTGAGACTGAATTAAGTTGATCAATTTCCTGGTCCTTGACCAGGGCTCCATTCTCCCAGAGAATGGCTCTCGATATTGCTCTATCTTTAACAGAAAGAACTTGGTCATGGCCAAGTAGCCTACTGACTTGCATATGATGGGTTAGTAGCCTATGGTGTTGTACAACATTCCATTGCTACTTATCTAGAATGAAACCTCTTTGCTGACATATTGAGAGTAGTGCACACTCTTAATAATGTTATGGTAGAGATGGAAGGCATCTAGAAAGTTACCAACTTACCATATGTATACGGGATATGGATTAATGTTGTAGCATTGGCTAAGATAGTTGCATGACTGTGTCACATATATCTTTATGCATTAGAATTTGTCACTATTTATCATGCAACTGAATTTGACTTGTAGGAAAGATCGCATACAATCACCTACAAGAAAAGAAGGATGAGACTCGTTCCGAAGAACAAGTGACGACGGTTCAACTAAAAGATTCACTCCAACAACAAAATAAAGAGGAACCTGAAGCTCCCAGGGACAACCACACCATGACGAAGAAAGAGCTTCAGAAGAATCATGATATGTCCAAGCCACAAAGAGCGGTAGAACCACCTCAAGAGATGAAGACCATCTTGGGCACGAGAGATCATCCTAGATGAAGAAAAGTATGACGAGAATTCCAGTGAAAGGAAGAGGCCTCGAACACAATCCAATTATGTGGCATGGTTGAGTGACATCATTGATAGAAATCCTTCCATCTATGAAGAACCAGCCAAGAAGAAAGAATGGGAGAACACTATGATCAAAGAGTACGAGTTGATCATGATCTCCAAGATGCAGTTTCGAGACCTAAAGGGAACACCATAGTATCCTTCATGTGGATCTACAAGATCAAGCATGCAACAGATGGCAACATCAAGAAGTACAAAGCAAGGCTCATGGTTTCTCTCAAGAGAGAGCAGATCATGGCGAGACATGTTCCATTGACCAAACACACTTCTCCAAGTGAAGTAGAAGTGCATATCAAGCAGAGAACCACATGTGCGCAGAAGACTTTGTCCGAATTCAGAAGGCACCCATAAGATAAATACAGTCACATGGGAATAAATACAAGTTGCCCCGAACGTAATTAGTCTAGGTGTAGAACACAGGCTGTCCAGGGACGTAATCAGTCATGTCAGGTCGTCCGCGGATGTAATCAGTCTTGGAATAGAACGCAGGTTATCCCTGGATGTATTGGGTCCTGGAAGGTCGTCCTCGGATGTAATCAGTTCTGGTGTAGAACGCGGGTTATCCTTGGATGTAATAAGTCCTTGAGGTTGTCCTTGGACATAATCAGTCCTGGCGAAAGTACGCAGGTTGTCTCTAGATGTAATCAGTCCTTATGTGTTCCCATGTCAGAGATGATGAGAGGTCTACCGGTCATAAGACACTTGGTGTGCGCCTAGGCGATTCTCGCATAGTGGTAGATGCAAGTTGTCCTTGAGACATAATGAATCCTGGCGTGCTCCTATGCTAGTAGAACGCGGGCTGGTCGAGGAGAGACGTAATCCACTTGGTGTGCTCCTAGGTGATTCTCGCATTGTGGTAGACGCAAGTCATCGTTGAGACACAATGAGTCCTGGTGTGCTCCTATGTTGGTAGAACCCAGTTGGACATTTGGTATGCATCTAGGCTACTCTTCGTGTGCAATGATGAGATGATCCAGATACAACGAGATGACGGTAGGAGACGCACGTGATTGTAGTGGCAATCTAATGTATGGTCTTGGGTTGTACCTACGCGATGGCTTGCTCATGGATATGATGAAGACCTAGATGGCCTACACCCAGCATGAAACAGGGTTGGCTCTATAGAAACTTCCTATGATGGATAGATCCGACAGATGTCACTATTCAATGATCGACAAGATGAGGACTACGACAACAGCGACAATGATGATTTAACAATGATGACGTGACCAGATGTGTTGATCACTGTGGCAAGAGAATACCTTCCTAGTTAAGAGGGAGTGTTGTTGTATTTGTAACTTCGGAAGATATTCTGATGTATATTATCACTGTATATTGTTGTACCCTCGTCGAAAATGTTTTCCCTCCGTTCGAGATGTCACTATTGGGTATGGTCATTGAGGTAAACCCTTCGTTGTAAGTTAGGGAATAGTCCCCAAGATAAATAAAGTAAAATGTATTATTGAGTCTTCCTAGGTAGGTTAGCCCCAAAGAGGTTGCCTGGCCGACCTAATTAGTTAAGTTACACAACGAAAGAATATAAAAAGGGAGGTGCCCTCCCTATTTGGACACACACTCACACACTCTCAAGTGCGCATTAGGAAAGAGAGGATAAGGAGGAAAGTGAGAGAGTTGCAGAAGACTTCTTATTCTTGGGTTTTTCCATCTTGTGATACTGTCTTAGTGACACAACTATTTTGAGGAAGTTTGCGAGGTTTTCTCCTTTATGGTTTCCCCGAGGAAAATATTTGTGTCTTGTGTATCTGCTCTATCTTATGTATCTGGTTGTGCTTGTTATTCTTTCAAATAAAGATCCTAATCAATTTCAATTAAAGTAGAAAAAATAACAATGACCAGACTGCAGATGTTCTTACCAAGCCTCTTCTCAAGACAAAGTTTGAATATTTTCGCAGAAGACTTGGAGTAGAAGAAAACCCGTCCCTCTTGGAGAGTGAAAGATAAGACAAACATCTACATTGCTTTCACATTGGTGCCTCTACTCGTTTTGGTTCTCAACCTGGTATAGGAGAAATCCCATCAGCATTTGAGACAAGCAAGTAGTAGATGATCGTGTACACTGGTGCCTCTACTCGTTCTGGTTCTTAGCCTGGTATGGGAGAAATACCATCAACAATAGAGACAAACAGGTTATAGATGGTTGTGTACACTAGTACCTCTGCTCGCCTTGGTTTTCATCTTGGTATGGGAGAAATCCCATCGGCATTCGAGACGAACATGTAGTAGATGACCATGTGAAGCATGTCCTGGTTCTCGGTTAGAGACGGACATTTAGTAGATGAGATGTTGATTGTTGTTCTCTCCAATGGACTGTGTAGAGTTGCAGAGCAGATAGATCTACCAATGGACTGAGTGGATCAGATACATGATGACACCTCTCGATGGACTGAGATTGTGTTGACAACCTTTAGTATGTATAGAGATGATTAAGACAGGTGAGATGTACAGATGAGACCCAGATGTTCGTGATGCTAATGCTGACCATGTCCAAAGAATATCTTCCTTGTTGAGAGGGAGTGTTGGAATTTGTACAACTTCAGAAGTTATCCTTATTGTACTTTTATTGTATTTCCTTGTACCTCCTACGGAAGATCATATTGAAATAAACCCTTGAAAGAATCAATGTAAACCTTGGGGAAAATTACACAAGAAAAATAATAAAAATAAATATTATTTTATCTTCCCCTAAGGCAAGTCAGCCTAGTCAGTTAGACAAGTCAGCCCAGTTAGGGTAAAAGTCACTTTTGTAAAATGTATAAATAGAAAGGATAGGCGCCTAATCAAAGAGAACTTCACAGCACCAGAGAGAAGCAGTGTTTTCTGGGGTTTTCTTCTCTCTCTCATTCTTGTATTCTGTTCTCGGAAGTTATCATCTTTGCTGGGTTTTTCCCGATTGGGTTTCCCAGGGTAAACTCTTGTGTTCTTTGTTTCTGTGCTTTTTTTTTCTTTTAGTGATCCTATTGTTCTTTAGCAATTAAGTTATACTGCCATAAAACAAACATAAAAAGGGTCAACCCTTAATTGTCTTAGGTTTCATGTTGCGCCCACCCTAAATGCAGCCTTGTTAGGGATTTTTAATTAATAAGAAAACATTTTCTTCGTACTAAAATCCATGTCGAGATACCCAAAACGAGGTTATGTCTCTAAATTCCACTGGGATACAATGGAGTACGCAAAGATGTCGCTAGGAAAGAAGAGGTACAAGAAGATACCCCCAACTACAAGACTACAAGTACCCATGCTATATAGATTAAAATTGATAATTTCTTAATTTTATATCACATATGGAAAACTAGAATGAATGTGTTTTTACAAATCCACGACACAACACAGAATTCATCTGGCAGTACTCCCTAATATGTGCTCACTTGTATTTACAAATTTGGGTGTAGATGTGGAAGGTGGAAATGAAGGTTACACATATGGAAGAACTAATGGATTGTTCAACCAGCAAATCAGGTACCATGAGAAATAGGCCTCTTGAAGGGGGAGATTCAAATTGTCATCGCTTTCATCACAGCTAGGGGGAGCACTAAGACAATGTCTAGAAAGGCAAAGGAGCTAGCCCCCTACCATGGCCCTAGAGGTCCCTTGATTCAACAGGATTCTAACTATCCCTCTAGCAAATCTCTAGACAATAATTAATTGTGTATTCATTATTACATTAAATAATACTCTCTCTCTCTCTCTCTCTACAATTTTACTGTGTATATAAATAATTTAACAAATAATACACAGACATTTTTTTAATTATTAATAGAACACTTGATTTTGAATTGGAAAAAAAAAGAAACAACTAGCCATACTCTAGAAAACAACTATCTAATTGATTTTAAATTGGAAAAAAACCAGAAACAACTAACAATACTCGAGAAACCAACTATTTAAATGGAAAGGCTTAAGACAGGGTAAAAACTCTGTTTCTTTTTCTCGTTAAGGTAGATTGCAGGTAAAACACAGATTATTGAGGTAGAATGTAGGCCAACCATAGTTGATTGATGGCCTTTAACTTGAATATTTTTTCCGAAGGGCCTATGAAATTTTTATTTAATGGACACTAAAAGTGATAAAATCATCCTCATGCTTTAAATGCAAAACACAAAGCATGGATAAAAATACATACCAGCTCTTGAACTATGTCCGTCTCTTGGTTCTGCATAGAAATTGGTCTTCCAACAATAGTTTCTAATAATATGAGACCAAAGTTATAAATATCGCCTTTATCAGCAAGTTTCCTCCTGCAAGGAATAGTCTAACAGATCATAGAGAGAAAAATGTGCACTTCATTACCAAATCTGTACGCTATATAGAATTTTGAAGCACAGCTTAACACATTAAACAATCATTATGTTATCCACCCTAGCATATTTTAGTCAATATAATCAAATTTACACAAGTTTAGAGAATCTGATGACTACCAATTTCATATCATGAGAAAGGGTTAATTAAAATTTAATGAAAAAGTTCTAAATCATCTAACATATCATAGATGGACCATCCAAGCATGTCCTCGTTTCCCTTTTTCATGAAACTACATATGAAGTTCCTCCAAAATGATGGGTGATCATATTCATGACAGAGATTTGTCAGAAATTAAATAAAATGTTTACAGTTACTATAGCAACCAAAGGCAGGCTGTATTTATCTAACTGTCGCATTTGAAGTTTAAGTGGGGTCCTTGATAGCATTGAAGCCTAGTAATATAATCTTCTCATTTTGTCATAAGCCTTCACAGTACAGGCTAGACCAAGTCAATAAGATGATATAGTAACAAAAACACCTAGAAATAAGTACAGCCAGGAATAAATTTATTTAAGCTGTGTGTAGAGAACATTCCAAGACATGAGAGTAGCAATTCGTAATCCCAGCTAATGGCATGTATATTTCTTGCTATTTCCATAGTGTTTGGGACATTCTGGACTCTGTATCCCATCTTTTCCATTCATTTATATACTGACATAAGCAATTCTACAAAACCCACAAATATCTCCAGGTTTTATGATTTTCTTAGAAATTTTCTATCTAGATTAACAATTTCAACAAGGGCTTCAAGATGCAAGCTTCGGTCACCCCAATTTTCCTTAAGCTGATTATGTAATTTAGATGATCTTATCTTTCTTTCTAATTGCAATTACATTAAATTAGTTTTCCCTTAATTTTTCCTTTTAATTGAAACTATATTAGATTAGTTTTCCCTCACTCATTCAGTACTCTTAGCATTAGATGTTATGCACACAGTATTTGATAAAGTACACTGTAACTTAACATAGAACCTGTTTAAACATGATTGTATACACAGTGAGAATTATTTGAGAAAGGAAGAACTGTGTTTGGAGTTTTAAACCCTCAACAGCTTCGATCCTGCTCTAGGATCAGCACCAGGAGACTGATAAGACTCCTTCCTCACCCAGAGTTTCCCTTCTGGGGATGGAAGAGATCTGAATAAAAATGATTGTACAACATATACACAGTGAGACTTATTTAAGAAAGGGAGAACTGTGTCTGGAGTTTTAAACCCTTAAAAGCTTAGTTCCTGCTCTAGGATCATCATCAGGACACTGATAAATGTATGGAAGACAATGCCATTTAAATACATGGTAATCACGCTTAGAAATTTGTTTAAATTCTTTTATTGCATCACCCTGCATGTAAGTATCGCATCCCTCAACTGAACTCTGTGAGACTGCAAAAATATTAAAAACAACTACTAGATTTCAAGCTACGTACATTCATGTTTGGATCTACTGACATTCATAACTCGTAGAATTGAAAATATTCGTGGATTAATAATGGTCTACAGTTGTGACTATGTTTTCAACATCGTAGTCATTGTTTGACTAACACAGGATATTTCCAGAAGATCGAACACCTTCAGCAACCGCTCACACAAAAAGATCACAGATCAACATACCGATGTTTTTACGTGGTTAAAACCCTAAAAAAGAGAAACAGTACATAGCCCCAGCCGAATAGCTGCTTGAGGCAATATATTATGCAAAAGAAAAGAAATGTTACATATGAGTTTCTCACAATTGATGTGTAACGAACAAAATAAATGGTAAATAAACATTAATAAATATTAATAATTAAATAACCAATACTTAATGAAGAGACACCTTGATGAAAGGTTATGCCTCTTTACAAAAAAGGGCACCCAACATGGGTATTTATACAAGCATCATTGTCATAGTAATATCATGACTTATCTATTATTCATTTTATATATCTATCCATTTATGGAGTTTCTATCATATTTACGTTGGATTTTCCTATAAAAACAAATTTTATTTGTTTCGGTGGTATCAAAGCCCCTTCTTGGGCTTGATTTCGACCCTTGGCCACAACTTTCAGACATTGCCTGATTCTGGTTTTTGGCCACTAACTTATTCTGTCAAAGTTCCACTAAAGTTGGTCAGTGACCTCAACCTGACCTTTGGTCACCAAAAGAAAGAAGAAAAATAGTCAAGGTGAGAGAAGGACAGCCACACGAAGGAGGATTTGCAGGCTGTGTAAAGGTCATGAACAAAAAAAAAAGAGAAAGAGACATTGCAGAGTTGCAATTGCCCTAGCTATCTGCTGCGTAATAGAATTTTCGAACAGATAGGATACGCTGTAGAGGAGAATAGACGCAGATCAACCGTTGTTCAAAACTTCAAATCCTGGTTAAAAGATGTCCGGGTCTGTAGCAAGAAATTGTAGCATTACTTAGCGTATATATCGGGTAGAGCTGTCACAGGTTTTTCATAGGAAGTTGTCTTGGAGTTTGATTAATTGTAGCAATTTCGAACAATCCCTGACGTCAAGTGGCGACAGTGAAACTCAACTCTGTGCACTTCAGAATAATTGTTGCGAGGTTTTTGAATTGGACGTAGAGTCGAGACTGGCAGTTCACCAAATTCTGTGAAGCCCCTTCTATTAAACCAGTTGTTACCATCGAATAGTCCGTACCATTTTTTATTTTCACCGTTATCCAGTAACCAGTGTTCCACGGGGACGTGTCTCCCATGGTCAGGGGCGCGCCCCCTGCGCTTCACACCCTGGGGGCTGGGAGGCTCCATGGGAAACGTTTCCCAGCGCCCCCCATTCTGTGAAACTTGGGGAAACGTAGGTCTTGGAGTTTCCCAAGTTGGGGACCTCCTACACGCCCCCTCCTGAAAATGCGGGGCTCCCACAGACCCCCACCCCCGTCAAATTTTTAAATTTTTTTACTTAAAAACAAAAATAGCCCATCTTAAATTTTAGTCTTTTACACTAAATGGTCATTATAAATCAAAATAGAAACAAATAAAAAGAAACAAACATCGATATGATATGTTTGGCTATAACGATTACATTTACATTACACTAAACTCTTCGGGAACATAAGAGTTTATATGTTGGGGTTCATATTTTTATTATTTTTCTATTTTTTTATAATTTTAGAGACCGCCCTGCCCCCTAAAATACCCCAAAATTTTGGGGTGTCTCTACACGCCCCCAATGTGCGATTCCTCGCTCCCACGCTCCTGCGTCCCGGAAACTTAGTGGAACACTACGAGTAACCCAACAATTAAGAACTTGTTTGTGGAGGAAATCGTGACAGCTGGAAAGTGCGGTATTTGTCCATCGAATAAACGCGTCCATACCATAAGTTGTGACCCTTTATACATAAGTCACCACCGTTCAGGGGGAGCTAGTGCAGCTAGGGTTTGATAGCATGCTGGGCGGGTAGGGTTTGACCGGCTGCAGGCTGTGGGGTACTATCAGAGAACGACAAGGGTCGACGTGGACTCTCTCGTGGGCTCGTGTACAAAACAGGAGAAGGAAGGCTGATTTGGATGGGCTAGAGGAGTTTCTTGGCTTGTAAGTTTTTTGGGTCTTTTACAACCCTCTGGTGGTAAAACTCTTTTCACCTGTTATTTCTACTTTTACCTGTGGTTTTTTACTGGATTCCCTATCCGTGAGCTATGGCTGGGGAAGATTTGGTAGATTACTCATTTGAACACCTGGAGGAAGGGATTTTCTGGCATGAGACAGGTGGTTGTCTGTCAGATGAGGTGGATGCTACACCGCATTCTTGGGTGGAGGGCTTCTCTGTGGCGTTACCTTCATCGACTGGTGGAGAGGATTTTTCACCATCCGATCTCCTGCTATCCTCACCTTCGTCGTTTCACTTGTCAGAGGTTTCTATGGTCTTCCCGAGAGATGGTCTTGGTGGCTCTGGTCTAAGGTGTCAAAGTACGGTGGTGTCATCTACGAAGGATGGGGGGCAGTTGGTCTTAGATCGAGAAGGCGATTGAGGTTACTCGAGGCTGAACACAAATGGAGTAAGGAGGGGTGTTGGAAGCTCCTTGGAGATCCATGAGGGTTTTGAGCTGAGGGTGGAGAATTTAGGGTTTGTGGCTCGATCTATTAGTGCGCAGGAACAACAGGGATGCCCTAGTCCGCTGGTGAAGGGGTTCTTTGCTTCAGGATCCAGTTGTGAGGTGGATGGAAGAGTCGGTAGCAAGGGAGCTCACAAACGACGCAAGAATTGGGTCAAGAAGAAGCCTGATATCAATTACACTCTGGGTGAGGATATAGGCTGGGAACGGATTGCACAGATGGCCAATTTTACGTTGGTGGGACGGTTTATGGGAAGAACTGTCTCGATGCAGACTGTGGTTAACTAGGTTGAGGACTGTTGGAAGGAGGCATTAGGGGCGGCTCCAGAAGTGGAAGGATTAGCTCGTGGTTGGTTTGCCTTCAATTTCTAGAGCCAGGAACATTTGCTATGGGTTCTCAACCAAAATTGGTCATTAGAACATACCCTATGTTGCTTAAACGATGGCATCCTCTTTTTGATGCAAGTAGGGAGAGGGTGGACCTGGTGTCTATTTGGGTCAAACTTCCGGGGTTGCCGCTTCAATACTAGACCAATGAACACTTCATTAACATTGGTAACCTTTTGGGGACCTTTCTGGAAGCTGATTTCTCTTACAAGGAAACGAAATTGAAAAGGGTTGCCAGAATTCTAGTTAATATAAACATCAGGGAAGGTTTAATTGGTGATCTGTTGCTGAATTGGGGCCCGTATCACTTTACAGGTCCTTGACTATGAGAATGTTCCTTTTTGTTGTAGGAGGTGCCATGCTTACGGGCATCCTGCAGTTGACTGTACCTTGTCGGTTCGCACTCTGAATGGTTGTAGTAAGCAACGCAGAAGTACAACGACTGGGGAGGATGGGGGATGCACTGATCCGTCGTCACCACCGTCAACACCTATGGAACCGACAAGCGAGGAGACGGATGGCAGCAGTCACGAGGAAGAGCCTACTGCAGTGCTTCCTATGGTCGAGGTATTCAGAAAAGTGGGTGATCCTTTCCTGTTTTGGGCTCCTCTTCCGAGTATATCTTCTTTTACTCTTACCCCGTCCATAAATTTGTTTACAAATCAATTGAATGTGTCTAGGCTTGACTGGGTGGAAGGGCTAAAAAATTTTAACACTGACATATCAACCATTAGAGTTTTCTTCACCCAACTCTACTGAAATACGTGGGGAGCCCTCTTAGGTTTTGATCACGGAACCGATTGAGGACGAGGTTCTCTCCCCTTGTTCTCCACCTGATTCATCTAATTCGGGGTATTTTCTTCGACCTTGCACCAAGGTGGCTTCGGGGGGTTTGGGGAAAGCCACTATTGAGCCCCCTAGGGGGAGGGGTAGGAAATCTTTCATTGCTAAGGCGCAGTCCAAAGCAAGAAAGGATTTGTTGACACCAAATAGCAATCTATTGAAATGACGCTTAAGAGCGATGCACGCCCAAAAGAAGGGTCGTAGATGAAGATTATGTCTCTAAATTGTCAGGGTCTTGTTGGTCCCTAGAAAAGATCAGCACTCTGGAGGGTTGTTGATTTAGAACACCCTGGTGTTCTTTTGCTTCAAGAAACTTTGGGGGCAGGAAATGTGATTAAATGTAGGTTGGAAAGTTGGTTTAATGACTGGCATTTTGAGACTCTGGATGTTAGAGGTCGCTTGAGAGGTTTGGCTATTGGTTGGAATGTCAAAAATATTAAGGTTCTGAACATTTGGGGAAAGGAATCGTTTCTGGGCATGACTTTTAAGGCCCTGGAACATGTGGATTCTTTTACTGTTTTTAATGTCTATGGCCCGTATCTAAATAGGATCCCCTTCTGGGATAACCTATTTAACAACTCACTTCTAAGGGGCGATTTGGTGATTATTGGTGGAGACTTAAATTTTTCTCTGGGGCAGGTTGAGGTTTGGGGGCCTCATGCTCGTGCCGATTTGTTGACGAACTACTTCACACGGAAACTGGTTGAAAGGAACTGGTTGGATATTGAACCCATCAAGCTCAAACCTACCTGGAAAAACAACAGATGTGGGGAGGGGAGAGTGGCCAAGAGATTGGATCGTTTTCTGGTGACAGAAAAGGTAGTGGACAGACACCACTTTATCAGATAATGGGTGGAGAGTGGAGGTCATTCTGATCACTCTCCAAGTTTTTTAGAATTTAAGAATGGTCCTGTTAAACCACCAAGTCCCTTGAAATTCAACAAGACTTGGTTGAAAGACAAGACGTTCCTCTCTTTGATTTCCAGCAAGTGGATCCCTTATGATCTCGATAACAGGTGTCCTGCTGCATTTCAGTTGCATTGAATTTTCGGAATTTGAAGGATGTTATTAAAGACTGGTCGATGGCCAAGAGAAGAAGGGAGGACAGTGAATTGAAGCTTATTGAAAAGGACCTCTTTGAGATCTCTGACAAGGCAAGGGGGGAAATGATGAATCAGCTGGACAAAGACTTGTTGATCAGACTGGAGGGGAGAAGGAATACTCTGCTATTGGAAAGGGAAGAGACGTGGAGATTGAAGAGTAGGGAGATTTGGTTGGAATGTGGGGATGACAACACACAAAAAATTTCATGCTTATGCCAGAGGGAGAAAAGCAGTAAATATTGTTTGGAGCTTACTGAATGTACATGGAACTAAACATGACACTTTTGATGGAATGGCCAATATTGGGGTGGAACGTTTCAAGCAATTGTTCAAAGTACCTGTCCAGGCATCAATAGCCGATGTCATTCGTATTGCTCAAGTTTTCCCTTGGTTTGTGGAGGAGGATGATAATTTATCCCTGATGGAGGTAGTCACTTTAGGCGAACTAAAGGAAGTACTACAAAGTTTTCAGAAGGATAAGAGCCCTGGCCCTGATGGATGGACGATCGAATTCTTCTTGGAACTCTTTGAAATCATGGGTGGAGATTTATTGAAGGTGGAGGAGGACACTAGAATCAATGGAAGGATTCCGGCCAGTTTCAATTCAACTTTTATAGCTCTGATTCCAAAAGTTGACAATCATGTCTCGCTGAATGATTTTAGACCCATCTCTCTCTGCAATTGCATCTACAAAGTGATAACTAAGGTGATTGCGAAAAGACTCAAGGGGATTTTATCTGAGCATATCACTGAAGAACAATTTGGTTTCTTGGAGGGGAGACAGATTCACGAAGCCATTGGGGTAGCCCAAAAAGGTCTCCACATTATGAAAACAAAAAATATCAAGGGGGCTATCCTAAAAATCGACCTATCCAAACCCTATGACAAGGTAAGTTGGTTGTACTTACGTATGTTGCTAACACATCTTGGGTTTGGAATTGCTTTTATTAGGTGGATTATGAGTTGCATCACAACTGTGTCCTTTTCAATCCTGATCAATGGTGTTGCATCCCCTTTTTTCATGCTAAAAGAGGGCTGAGACAAGGATGCCCCCTGTCACCACTTCTCTTTTTGTTAGTGGTTGAGGATTTGAGCAGGACTATAAGGGAGGTTAAAAGATTGGGAACTTTCAAAGATATTCAGATTTCTCAGCATTTGCAATTGACTCATCTTATGTTCGTGGATGACGTTCTTATCTTCTACTCAAGATCAGCCAAAGACTTGAATACGCTTTCTGATATTCTGAAGTTGTTTTCTAAAGCCACGGGGATAGAAATAAACATCGAAAAATCTACTTTGTCCACCCACATGTTAAGCGATGAGGAGATGCAAGTATACTCTGGTATTTTTCCTTGCAGGATGGAAGGTTTGGATGGAGAGTTAAAATACCTTGGGTTTTATTTAAAACCTAATGATTATCGAAAATTGGACTCGAATTGGTTGTTGGACAAGATGGAAAAACGGTTAAAACTCTGGAGTCATAAATGGTTGTCTAGGGTTGGCAGACTAGTGTTGGTTAAAGCAGTCCTTGACGCTATTCCAGTCTACTGGATGTCACTAGCATGGATTCCAAAAAGTATTTTGGAAGCAGCGCACAGAACCTGTTTTCGTTTTTTGTGGAGTGGTAAACAGGAGGTGCAGGTGACTCCATGGATCCGATGGGAGAGGATTGTTGTCCCGAAAGGTTTGGGAGGCTGGGGCCTCAAAAATATCTTTTTATTTGGTAAGTCTTTGGCGGCTAAGGGGGGATGGATACTCTTCAAGACTGAAAGCTTATGGACAAAGGTAATGTTACAGAAGTATATTGGCCATGTTTCTGTGGAAGATTGGATTCGGAGCCCTGTGAAGACGCATGCTGGTGGATCAGTTATTTGGAAGGTTGTGGTTAAGTCGTTTGATGTAATTGAATCTAGTCTTGCATGGTATGTGGGGAATGGGAGGAAACTGAGAGTTGGTGAGGACCCGTGGGTCAGATGCACCCAGCAACATCGGCTGCCCGAGTTCACGATGGATGTGCTAAGAGAGAAAGGTATTGTATAACTCTCCCATTTAGCTGCACCTATACAGGAGAATCGATGGGATCAAAATTGGATATCAACAAGGGAATTGGAGCTCCCTGAGCCAGCGAAAAGGGATATGGAACTTTATATTGGGGCTTTCATCCAAGATCAGATTAAGCTCCGAGACAGGGATGATATTCTCATTTGGGACGTGGATCCGGGTGGGAGATATACTCCAAAGGCAAGTTATGTAAAACTCAGTGTTGTTGGTCTTAATAGGGCTACAGTTTGGTGGTGAAAGACACTGTGGAAAATCAAAAGCCCACCTAAAACCAGAATTTTTATGTGGTGTGTCCTGGAAAATAAGGCACCTACCTGGGACAATTTGCAGAAAAGGTGTTTCCAGGGGCCCGGTTGGTGTACTCTTTGCAAGGCTGCAGGTGAGTCTATGATACATCTCTTCTTACATTGTCTGTTTATTAAAGAGGTGTGGAAGGAATGCTCTAAGGTCATTGGCACCCCTTGCATTTGGGATGGGCTATCCATTCTACAAGCCTGGGAAAACTGGAGAAGGACAGAATCTCAACAGTCGATGAGAGCAATTCCTTTATTAGTTATTTGGGGCGTTTGGATAGCTCGAAATAACTTAATTTTTGTTGATAAAGGTTGCACTCCTGAAATCACAGCCAGCCTAGCTTGTGGAATATTATCTGCATTTCCACAACACATCAGGGTCAATAAACAGAGGGATGTTTATTGAGATTGACAGAACGGTGCCGTGGGGTTTTTTTGATGGGGCGGCGCAAGAGAATCTCTATGGGGGAGGAGCTATTCTCTTTCTTTCCGAATCACATTCTTTTGAATTAATGGTTGGGCTAGGGGAAGGCAGTAACAATTATACTGAGCTACTCAGCTTGAAACTTCTTCTCATTTTTGCAGCAAAGAAGAGTGTAGAACTTAATGTATGTGGAGACTCGATGAATGTGATTAACTGGATCAAGGGGATCCAACTTTGCAAAAATCTAAGACTTGCCAACATTTTATCTTCCATAGAAGTTGTTTTAAACACTTATGCCTCTTTTTCATGTAGACATGTCTACAAGGAAAATTACAGGGAGGCGAATAAGGCCTCGAAGGAGGGTCTACGATTGGCCTTGGGCCAGTGGAAGATTCGAGAATTGTTAGAGGGTTCTGTTCATGAGTATTACCATAGGCCCTTTATAGAAGGGGTTGCTCAGCAGTAGTTTTTTTTTACACTGTATTTTCCCTATATATCTGGTAACTACAGAACTCATTGGGACTCATTTTTGGACTTGCACTTATGGGACTGTCAGTGGACAATTTTCAGCTTCTTTTTGGACTAATGGTGTCATATTTCAGTATGCTCTACGGTACTGGTTCTATTTAAAGATGATCATTAGAGGCACTTGTCTTGTGAACTATATTTTTGCCAAAAAACTATATTGTTAAATTTACTGTATGTGATGATCTACAGTGGACTTTCAGGGATTGTTCTTTTGTCTCTTTTTGACCTTTACGGTTACTATCTGAATATACAATTATGTGTATCTACCAAATGTAAATTTGTTATCGAAAGATGATATAAAATTATGCTTTTTTCCCAGGAAAATAAAAGTCACCACCGTTCAATTATAAAAAGGCATAAATATTTTAAGTGTTCCAAAATCAAGTTTATTATAGGATATATTTAAAAGTAAAATAAGGGAGACATTTATACAACTGAATATAAGGAATAAGTGGAAATTAAAGAAAATATAAATTTCCCACTAATGTGTTGAGATACTCAAAAGTTATTGAACAAATTATTTAATTGAGATCGTGAGCTAAAGAGGATTTAAAGAAACCCTTTATTATTTTCAAAAAAAATTAGGAGTATATATATATATATATATATATATATTCCAAGAGGAGTTATAAGGAGTATAAAAGAGAGTTCATTTTGAAATAAGAAGGAACTTTATACAAGAGTATTTATTAAAGAATATTATTAAAAGGTCATATTATAAGTTGGATTTTTTTGTTTAAATGGAGTTTATTGAAGAGAAAGAAAGGTTCCCTAAAACTTCAAGAATTTACGCTTCAATGTTATTTCAAATAAAAGGAACAATTAGAGGGAAAGACATTACTATTTCTATTGCTCCCGGCGAACGCAATAATTATATTAGTGATGAATTCGTTAATGAGTTGACGATTCCGAAGTCAAATATAGGTGAAAGGTTAGATTTCTGAAATAACAAAGAATATGCAATAAGCGATTAAAAATGGAACATTGGAGATTATACTGGCATCTCACAATTTATAGTTAAATCCTTATGCAGCAGTGACAGTGACCTAGTCTTGGGATTGTCGTGGCTAGAAACATTGGGGACTTTTATCTTAAATGTTGAAAATAAGTTTTTGATATACCCCTACAAAAAGAAGAAAATCACATTGCAGGACATTAACATGAAGTCAGAATCAAAAGTCGCATCATCTGAAGACGTCAAAGAAATATCAAAAATGATGTTGCAAGGGAATGAGAAATCAATACATAAGATACACAAGGATTTCGACAAGGTTGTTGCAGGCAAAGAATAAGAGATCTCTCGTTTAAGAGATCATAATCAGAGATTACTTCTGCAAATCAAAAAGGCAAAGGATAAAGTTCAATGCAGTCAAATGTTAGAAGAGAAGAATCAAGCTCTCCAGCAAGAATTACTAGGAAAGGACGAAGAAAATTCCGCCATGAAGAGGGTTAACCAAGAACTAAAGGAACAAATCGAGAAGTTAAAAGAGGACAAACAGTAGCAAGATGAAAGGTTTGAGAAGATTCGGAATAATAATAAGCTATTAGAGAACAAATTAGTTCAAATCCAGAAGGAAGCATCCAGACTGTCCAGAAAACTACTTCCAGCTGATGAAGAAGAAATGAATACAAATTCAATTCCCATCATAGTTCAAAAGGAAGCCAATCTAGCATAAAAACAAGCAACAATAACTCCTTACCGACACCCAAACTACAAAAAGCATTTTGACCAACGATAGGGTCAAAATGAACATAACAAAGGAGTTATAAATTCAGAAGCGAAACTTGCAATGCTGCGGGGAATCACTCCTCCAGAGCGAATCCGAGCCAAAAAAAAATGCTCCCTGACCGATTCTACGAGTTGGAAAAAAATTTCTCAATTTTCTCATTTTTGCAAAAAAAAAATGTTTTTTAGTGATTGGCTATGGTTTAATTAGTCTTTATAAGCACTATTGGCCTCCATTTGAACTCATTCTATTCCTCATTTGTTTGTTTTCATTTATCTTGCTAGGGCTTTGAGTGGCTTTGCTAGTTGTTTGAGAGCAAATTTGTGGGATCTTGGAAGGGAGATTGGAGGGGAGATTGAAAGCTTCTATTTGTGAGAGCTTGGAAGGAAGATTTAAGGCTTCCATAGAGACATTCAATCATCCTTGAAGAGCTAAAGAGGTAGGCTCTAAAAACCCAAACTTTGCTTGTTTTTGAAAAAAATATTTCACTATGTTAAAATTTTAAATCTTGTATGTGTTTTTTTCCTCCTCTTTCCAATTTCTTCTTCTCCATCATTCTATTTTAGGCAAGAAGTGATTCTCATATTGAATCAACAAGCATGATGGGTATGTGGTTTTTGTTTTTGGTTCCGATTCTTCTCATGATGGTGGTGGTGGGAAGTAGATTTGGTGGTGGCAATGATGAGGATGAAGAGATAGGGAGTGGCACATACCAAGGAGAGGAGGAGGAAGAGGGAGAGGAGGAGGAGGAGGAGATTGAGAGAGATGAGGGGCAAAAACAAAAAGACACAACACCTTTGTGGAAGTATGTGGCAAGGCTTAGGGGAGGGAAAGGGGGTGGAACCACAAAGTTTACATGCCTCCATTGTAATAAAACTTACACAAGTTCATATACCCGTGTGAGAAAGCATTTGTGTGGGATTATGCCATATGATCAAGGTAAGGCTACTGGAGTCAAAACATGTGACAAAATGTCAACTAAAGAAAGAAACAAATACAGGATGGAAGAAGAGGCCGCTCAAAACAATTCCAAGAGATCAAGGGTCGAATCCGAATCCCCACAGAGAATGTTTAGTAGTGGATCTGAATCATCATCCACCCATGCTAGTGGATTCTCGCCTATGCAAAAAACATTATCAGATTTCCTTGATCTTGGTTGCAAAGATGATGTGGATTCAAAAATTTACAGGTTTCTCTATGCATGTGGTGTGCCATTCAATGTTCTTCGCTCACCCTATTGACATGAAATGGTACAAGCCATCAATGGTGCCCCTAAAGGATATAGGAGCCCTAGGTATGATAAATCTAGAACCATGGGACATGACAAGGAAAGAGCCAAAATCAATAGTGCTCTTGGAAAGTTTACAAATAATTGGTCGAGCTATGGGATATCCATGGTATCTTATGGGTGTGGACAAATGTTAAAGGCAAGCCATTGATAAATATTCTTGGTGTGTCTACTAGTGGTGCGGTTTTCCTTTCAGCTCATGACTACTCTGATCGCTACAAGACCGATATTAATATTGCACAACCTTTACTTGAAACCATTCAAACGATTGGGCCATACAATGTCATTCAAGTCATCACAGATAATGTTGTTAATTGCAAGGCAGCAGTACCAATCATTGAGGATAAGTATCCCAACATATTTTGGTCAGGGTATTTGGTTCACACATTGAACCTTTTGATGCATGATATTTGTTAAGATGAAGGACCCTAGTTACCGATGGATTGGTGCCTTGTACAAAAGAGGTAAGAAAATGATAAAATTTATCACCAATCATAGCATGGCCCACCACATTTTTCGCAATCACTCTAGGTTGGAGCTATTGAAGATTGCGAAGACTAGATTTGCTAGCTACTACCTCACCTGCATGAGGCTTTTGAAGGTAAGAGAGGCATTGGCTAGTATGGTCTCAAATGATTCATGGCTAAGACAGAGTTGCAAGCACATCTGATAAACATGGCTTTTAGGAGGTGGAGGACGTCGTTCTTGATGGTCATTTTTGGGCACAGGTTAAATATGTTCTACAGTTCACCAAGCCTGTTTATAATATGATTCGTTTTGCAGATATATATCAGCCGGTGATTGGGGAGGTGTATGAGAAAATGGATAGCATGCTTGGTCATATCAAAAACATTGTTGAGCAAAGAGATGCAATCTTGTATGACCATATTCATAAACATGTGGTCAAAAGGTGGGATAATTTGAATGTTCCACTCCATGCCCTTGCATATGTCCTTACCCCAAAATATTATTCTCCGTCTTGGTTGGCCCAACCTCCACTTGTCGATGGGGTTAGGAAAAGACCACACACATATCCAGAGGTGCAAAATGGGTATATGCTTGCATTAGACAAGTTGGTCCCTGATGAGGAGTGTGCTCAAGTACAAAATGAATTGAGCCAATATATCAGTGAACATGGAGTCTTTGGTACCTTGCATGCAACCAAAGATTGAGAGAGGTTGGATCCTATCCGTTGGTGGAACATGTATGGCAGTGGTGCCACATATTTGCATAAATTGGCGGTGAGGGTGCTTTCACACGTTGTCAATAGTTCTTCTGCAGAGAGGTGTCAATAGAACTTTTTTGACTTGGGACAACAATCCAGAGGAGGCTAATGTGGAGGATGGAGCCATTGCATTAGACACTTGGAGGATGAACTATTGGGTGATCATGAGGGTGATCCGATTCATACATCAGAGATGCCACCCCCAACCACCACCAGGTTTCCAGATGCAAGAGTTTTGCCTTTAGCTTCACAACATCCGACAATCCGTGGGGGCCATTCATCTTCTTCTCGTGTTCCACGATCACTTCCAGCAACTCCTATTCCACCTAGAACACGAGAAAAAAATTGGAAGTTTCTCATGGCAAGAAGAAAACTTAGTAGATTACTAGATAGTATCATAATACTTTGTATTTCATGTTTATTATGGCCTATTTTGTAAACATTATGGTCTACTTTGAAGTTTGAACTTTAAATTGTTGATTGTATCTTGATTCTTATCATCTTATGATCTTACAACTCTTTGGTATTGAATATGATATTATGATGCTTTGTTTCATTTCATGGTTAATGTTATTTGTTAGATTGTTATAATTTGTTGATGGAAAATATTATATGTTGAAATTTGAAGATTGATGTTGTTGATGATGAATGATCATTTGATGAAAATGCTACAAGTCATAACTCCTAGATGATTGATGTTATATGTGACATGTGTTTTAAATGGTTATATTTATGTTTTCTATAGCTAATTTGGCATAATACATCTTTTTTTTAATATATATGCATCAAAATATATTAAAATATATATTATATTAAAAACGCTCCATAAACACTACCTAAACGAAATATTTTGAAAATTTCACTTTTCGCTGCCACTCCCTGCTCCCAACAGCGTAGAGGGAAAGAACACAAAATATGCAACCTAAGCAAAAAACGAGAAGATTCCAACAAGACGATCAACAATCACATCCGATGAAAATAGATCTCGGATGGACCACATCACAGACGATGAGAAATTTTTTCCTTGGAGTTCGTTACTCGTATCGTCTCATTTCCTCAAGAGTCGCAAGTACTAAAATAAAGGATCGAAAGATGACATTACAAGCAAGAAATTAGACGTAAGCCTTGTCTTCCATAAAGCTTTGAGGACAAAGCTTCCCTTAAGGGGAAGGCAATTTAATGAACAAAATAAATAGTAAATAAACTTTAATAAATATTAATGATTAAATAACTAATACTTAATGAAGAGACACCTTGATGAAAGGTTATGCGTCTTTACGAAAGGGCAACCAACATGGGTATTTATACAAGCATCATTGTCATTGTAATATCATGACTTATCTATTATTCATTTTATATATTTATCCATTTATGGAGTTTCTATCATAGTTACGTTGGATTTTCTGTAAAAAAAAATTCCTACTCTAAGATCATCATCAGGACAATGATAAATGTATGGAAGACAATGTCGTTTAAACTTTAAATACATGGTAATCACACTTGGAAATTCGTTTAATTTCTTTTATTGCATCACCCTGCATGTAAGTATGGCATCCCTCAACTGAACTCTGTGAGACTGCAAAAATATTAAAAACAACTACTAGATTTCAAGCTACGTACATTCATGTTTGGATCTACTGACATTCATAACTCGTAGAATTGCAAATATTTGTGGATTAATATTGGTCTACAATTGTGACTATGTTTTCAACATCATAGTCATTCTTTGACTAACATGGGATATTTCCAGAAGATCGAACACCTTCAGCAACCGTTCACACAAATAGATCACAGATCAACATACCAATGTTTTTACATGGTTAAAACCCTCAAAGAGAGAAACAGTCCATAGCCTCAGCCAAATAGCTACTTGAGGCAATATATTATGCAAAAGAAAAGAAATGTTACATATGAGTTTCACACAATCGATCATCGAGCAAATGACCTTCCATGCTCTTTAAATAGAGATCATGGACCAATCGAGCGTTAAGCCACAGATAATAGTATCATGACCGTCAAATTACACAAGTAAAAATGCATACTAAAGCATAACAAAGAAATGTACTTTACCTAAAGACACATTATACCAGGTTGATCTTAACTAACCCCTACGTATCTAAATATCCTAACATCCCCCCTTAAGAACAACTTGGGATAGTATTGAAGGATTTATAAAGTGACACTATAGGAGAAGGAAGGAGGCATTAGAGCCTATCCCCCCTTAATGACAAATTTATGAACCCCTGAAGGCTGACATAGATCGAAGTATAGAAAACTTCGCTTTTGTAAGACACTTTGTGAGATGACTGCACTTTGATCATCTGTAGGGAAAAAGAGTACTTCGAGAAGGTGATCCTGAACAAGCTTTATGATGAAGTGCATATGTAGTTCAATGTGTTTGTTGCATTGATGTTGAACTAGATATTTAGAGAGCTTGATGACACTATGAATGTCACACCAAAGGGTAGTCAGATGTTGTTGCTCAAATCCAAAGTCTAAAAGGATCTAACGAAGCCACAAGGCTTCCTAACTTGCATTAATTATAGCTCGATACTTTGCTTCTGCTCAAGAAATAACAAGAGCTTGTTGTTTCTTACAAGCCCATGTAACAAGTCCAGAACCAAGACTGAGAATATATCCTACAGTAGACTTCCGTGTTGTAAATGTAACTTTGGAAGATATTCTTCATTTTGTTGTATTATTATTTTATTATTATCTTATTGTTATTGTATCTCCTTCGAAGATATTTTTCCTTCGTTCAGAGATGTTATTATTATACTTGGTCATGTACGAATATCGAGGTAAAACCTTCGTTGTAAGTCGAGACAATAGTGCCAAAAAGAATAAGTGTAAAGTGTATTTTTGAGTCTCCCTAGGAGAAGTCGACCCAGTAAGGATAAGAAGTCAGCCCTGTTGAGGTTTTAGGTCACTCACATGAAGTGTATAAATAGGGAGGCGCCCTCCCTCATTTCAACACACAAAAAACACAAGCAAGTTCACTCCAAGATAGAGAAAGACGAGTTCGTTGAGGTAGAAGAAGAAGAAGTTGCAGAAATTATCTTATCTTTGGTTTTTCTATCTTTGGTTTTTCTATCTTTGTCTAACATTGTACTATGTGACGAATCTATACAGAAGAAGTTGTTGGGTTTTCTCCCTTGTTGTTTCCTAGAATAAAATCTTTGTGTCTTTCTTTTATGTTGTGCTTGTCTATCTTTCAGTGATCCTATTGCATTAGATTATAATTCTAACATATTTGAATTAAAGTTCAAACTCTAACATTTCGATCATCAGAGCC
Source organism: Pseudotsuga menziesii (assembly GCA_001517045.1). NCBI lineage: Eukaryota > Viridiplantae > Streptophyta > Pinopsida > Pinales > Pinaceae > Pseudotsuga > Pseudotsuga menziesii. The sequence goes on along the minus strand of LPNX010038281.1, from coordinate 573,992 downwards.
GTCGACACAATCTGAATCAGTGAAACCAACCAACAAAGGGGTCCCCCCTAAATTGCAATGAATAGCAAACTAAATTGTACCTCGGATATACCAAAGTATCTTTTTTGTTGTTTTCCAATGGCTTTCATGGGGTGTTTGCATATAGCAAGAAACAAGACCAACAACAAAGGAAATATTAGGACAAGTATGAATCAAGTACAAGAGACTACCAACTAGCTAACGATACAAGGTGGCATCTATTTCGGGTGAAGTGCAAGTGGCGAAAAGTTTGAACCCAAACTAGAAGGGAGATGGGGTTGGTTTACAATCTTCCATGTGAAACCGATTAAGAAGGTCACAAGCATACTTAGAATGAGAAAGAAAAATTCCTTCTTTAGTTTGTAGGACTTGGAGGCCAAGAAAATAATGCAAATGTCTTAAGTCTGTCATTTCAAATTTCTTCGTAAGGCTAGATTTCACATGGGTTAAAAGGTTATGTTCACTACCTGTAGGAATAAGGTCATCAACATAAAGAACAAGGATTGTGACAATGAAGTGGTAAGAAAACCTATGTAGAATAGATCCACATAAACAAACAGCTGTGAGGAATGTTGCATTAATACATATGAAAGAGGGCTTACTCTTTATCATCTATTGATCCGTAAATTGTAGTGGATATTCCACTCGATCCGTTCGTCACAAAGGATATTACAACTTAGTTCATTGTGTTAATTTAATTCCATAAAATAATGAATATAATGGAACTAAAAGAGAAATAACTAAAGCAAAGAAGTACACAATCCACACAATAACACAAGATATAGCCTAGGAAAACCCACTATGAGGAAAAACCCAACCACAAATGAGTACTATGCCTTGCTCTTCATATCAAAATGCAAATATAAAGGAAATGGCACTCTCCATGAAATTATATATGACTCTGTTGCCAGAATGGCTACAATAGGATCTCCTATATACTCTATTTTGCTATAATATCCACTCCCTTATTGTTTGCTCGATAGTCGTCTAAGGTTAATTTTAGGGTTTTTGCATGCCCCAACTCCTTAATAGAGTTAGGGTTTTAGACCTTCTAGAATGTTCTTAAAAGTCCACACTTGACTAGCTCCACATGTGTAAGAAATGAGAGTTAATGTGGAATCCACTCGATATCATGGTGGTCAATCGGGTAGGTCAACTTACGGAGGCATAACTTCTTTACACAGACTCCGATTGAGGCAATTATTACATCGTTGGAAAGATCTTGATGTATGGAATGTAAAATTTTGGTATAGTTGTTTTTTTGCCGAAAACTGACTTGTAATCCCTCAAAATGGTCCCAAAAGATTTCAAACTGTTTTTTAAACCCAAATCTAAAAAAGTGAGACCTGCCCCTAAAATGGGGCCTACAAACCAATTCATCCAATCTTCTAACCCCGAAAGCTCCAAATAGGCGACATTATACATTGATCCATTTCGGATCATCTACTAAGAAGAATTTTGAATGTGATGTGATATCATATTTATAAAAGAACAAATGAGCATTGCTTCATCCAAGTCGTTCTTGAAAGTGTTGCCGTAGGCACAGTGCACGAGGTCGACCACAGCCTTGTTCCATATTTTCAAGTTTACTAGCACATGCATTGATTTGGTCATATTTTATTATTGGTTCATGCACATGTCTATTGGTAACACATTACTTCTTCTATGTAGAGTCCACTAAGTTTTGTATTGGTGATGTTATGAATATTTAAATGATATATTAATTATTAATAATAAATTATTATTTACTAAGGTGAAAGGGTGTAACCCTTCACTATGCATGCTCGAGCCTTATAAAGGCGAGCCTCATTATAAGATTTTATCTATCATCTATCAATACATATATTATTACTTTATTATCAATCATGGAAGTCGGACTCGCTTCTTAACTGTCCAACTGGATACAGTTGTGCCATTTGGTATCAGAGCGGATTAGCTCCTCCTGCACTGAGCTCGAATTCGGCTCATCCACTCCTAATTCTCCCTGTTGTGCTCTCCTTCCCCCACCTCGTCTCTCCATTCCTCCCACGCATTTCCATTCCACGCCACCAACTCTCACACACAACCCCTACACAGCTGCAACACCCACGCTCCTCCACCATCTCCCAGGCATTCTCCCACACTCACTCCATCCCCTCGCCTCTCCTCCTATGCGTGCCCTCTTACCCCACCCACCTGCACACCTGCTAACTCATTCATCTCTGCGCCATCTCCAACCACTGCTGCGACCATTCCTCCAGCCCCCACGCGCTCCTCTTTCACAATCCCTGCATCCTTTACCCCTCTTCTGCGCACTCTTTTCCCCTCTCATCTTCGCGCAGATCACCATCCCATCGCAATCTCTCTCTCAGCCGCCATCTCCACTCCTGCCAACACGCTACTCCTCTTCCACACTGCCTCTGCAGATCTCCTCATCGTCCAGCTGCCCGCGCTCCTCCTGCCTCACACTCCTTTGCACATCACCGTTCCACCACCACACCAAGCAGCTTGCCACCCCCGTGCTTGCATGCCTCCATCCTTCGCGCCTGCAATCCCTCCCACCAGCGTGCTCTGTCCTCCACGCTTCTTACTACTCCATCCTACCCAACGTCCCTCCACCGCCGCATTTGCTCCGTTGCTCCATCTCTCCCCGCCTTCGCGCTTACATTTCTACCTGCATAAACAAATTATAATAAAAAAT
>LPNX010038281.1:493596-570856 GCA_001517045.1 Pseudotsuga menziesii | reverse complement strand
ATATATAATATTATAATATATAATATAATAATTGTTTATTATATATTTTTATTTATTTATTTATTTATTTACCCTTCACTCCATAAGCCAAAATAGCGTCCAAATACACACCTCCACATACAAGGACCAAGACCATGGCTGAATTAAAAAACCAAATCTTGAAATTGGAGAAGGACATCAAGGCCCTCGTCGCTAACCAAAAAGCTTGAAGGAAGAGATAAAAAATAACAATACAAATGCTTAAGAAAGAAATCAAAGAAAAAGTTGTTATGGTACTAGAAAGAAGGCTAGATGAAAAATTGGACATCATGAATGAGAAACAAAAAGACTTGGATGACAAAATGAGTGCCATGACTCAAGACATAAACACCATTACACAGAACTTAAGCACCATGACGCAAAACCATAATAAATCAATGGAGATGTTACAAAAACTGATGCCTAGTACAGACCATGTCAGTAGTCCAGACATGTTAGATGCCTCATTTCATGTTTCCACACAGGAAACACTCGCCAAGAATCAAGAAGATTTGCAAAAAGAAATAAAGATTAACAATGTAACACTTAAACAAGAGATAGAAACAAAAGTACTGCCAAATATGGAGGCACGATTAAACAGCAGAATAGACGCTATCAGTAAGATAGTAGAGAAGGAAAAGGCTAAAAATCACCGCCAACAACGAAGCAGTTCAAATATGTCAATTGCATCATCTAATAGCTTTGAGCCACCATCGAACCGTAAAGAAAAAAGCAACCAATATCATCCTTATATAGTGTACCCACCTAAGGCAAAAATAGAGTTGTCAAAATACAATGGAAGTGAAAACCAATGTGTTGCCTGGTTAAACAAAGCAAAAGAATACTTTGACATCTACAATATTCAATCTGACGAGGAGAAGGTGAAATATGGGTCAATGCATATGGAAGGGTACGCCTATAATTGGTACTTGTGGTGGAAGATAGATAATTTTGCCTACACCTGCAACTTGTTCAAAAATGATTTTTTTAATAGGTTTCAACGAATCGTAGAAGATGAATTTTTCAGTAAGCTTACCAGATTACAACAGGTAGGAAGCATTGAGGAATTCACACTTCAGTGGGAATCCCTATCGACGTGAGTATTTGGGTTGTTTGACAAACAAAGACTCGAAACCTATCTAGGAGCTCTTAAACCATACCTCCAAAAAGAATTAAAGATGCATGACATACCTACGTAGAAGTGGCAAGACGTAAAGCAAAAGCAGCAGAACGCAAATTGGAAGGAATAAAAACAAGAGGCGATAACAATTATCGACAAGGAAAAGAGACACAATGTAGGTATTGTAAAAATAGTTGGTCGCCCGGTCATCAATGCCACAAACCTCAAGCATATGCCTATGAAATTGAAAATAGGTCGAAAACGTCTAACAGTTACTCTGATAATAGAAAGAAAAAAAAACACATGTCGTTGATGCGGTGATGATTGGACCCCAGGCCATAAATGTAGGAACCGTCAAACAATACAGTGCAAAATCATCAATGGAAAGGAAGTGCAAGTCTCTGCACAAGAAGTCTCGTCTGATTCTAATACCGACACAGAATCAGAGTGAAGGACGACATTAGAAAAAATCAAGCTTTGAGGACAAAGCTTTCCCAAGGGGAAGGCAATGTTATGAATAATTAAATGATATATTAATTATTAAATATTAAATAATTATTTACTAAGGTGAAAGGGTGTAACTCTTCACTATGCATGCTCAAGCCTTATAAAGGCGAGCCTCATTGTAATATTTTATCTATCATCTATCAATACATATATTATTATTTTATTATCAATCATGGATGTTGGACTCGCTTCTTAACTGTCCAACCGGATACGATTGTGTCATCATGTTAAGGTTGCAATTCGAGCAAACTTTGTGATGAAGCAAGGTGCCACTTGAAGGCACACAACTAGGGAGTTTAGCACAAAGATGGTCCAATGCAAAATTGGCACTAGTGCAAAATTGATTTGGCACAAATACAAATTGATCCTTGGCATAATTTTGATCCTAGTTCTCATATAGGTGTATCAAAATTGTGTTGTGGAACGGATCAAACTTCTCCAATTCCCATTGCATTTTTTAGAACTTTAGAAGAATTAACCCCTATTGCATTGTTGAGCAAAGAGGAAAATTCCAGCCACTTGATCTATAATGAAGTACATTCCATGCATAGGAAACTGTACTTAATGATTTTGTACAATAGAATGGACTTGGTCTTGGAATGTTTTGTCATCTTGCCAGTGATCTTATCTAATTCTTAGGGAATTGAACTCAAGATCCATGTCAAATAGAGGTTCAAGTTGTTCTACTGCCCCGGAGGAGGTGGTTTATAAGGACACAATAGCTCCACATGAAACTAGATGAAGATTGAGATAAGATGGCAAATCAAGCTTCAAAGCATTGTCTCGCGAAAGAGTATAGCCCATACCGCAATGGGTGAAATCAGTGGCAATGGCCTTTGTAGCATTCCTTCTACATGTGAAGCCAAAACTTATCACTGATTGAGAAGTTGCATTGGACCTATTACAACAGAAACTAACAAGTATAGTTAAAGCCCCAAAGAAGACAGCTAGCCCAACTACAACCTTGAGGTGTTACCCATTGTCACGTTGATAACCACTTCTTTGCACATCGAGTTGGCTCTTCTCCAACTCAAGGGGGGCTTCCCTAGGATTAGGATTGCCCTATGGCAATGAGGCACAAGGTGATTTGATTAGTTAGCCTTAGCAAAACTTGAGGTCTTCTTTGAGATATAGGTGATGGGAAGATTATGAAGGCTAATGCCAACTCCCAGGGCATATGGAGTCTCAGGATGATCTCCCTTTGGACCTTGTTTGAAAGTGTTTGACTGGAAACTCTGCAAAGTAAGATGTTTTCCTACCACAAAACTCTTGAAGCTTCATGCAAAATTTAGCAAGGGAGGGTGGTCTTGGCACAATCCTTTAATTTGTAACTCTAGCTTGTACCCTAGCCTATGCAAGCTTGATTTGTAACCCCTTCGAAGATAGCCAAATTACAAGACTAAAATACAAAATAAACAAGGAAATAATTCCCCATTTAATCCACTTAAGCAAATTTACTTTCTTAAGTGAACCAAGTTAAAGATCTCAAAATGGAAAAAGAAACATATTACCTCAATATTTATCCATCAAGAAAACCCAAGAGAAGAAAACCTATAAACTTCAAAATGCTTCATAAAGATATGTCAATTGGGCTCCAAAAAGAGAGAGAGCTCTCAAAATGCAACCATGAGTTCAAATGAAGAAGTGGCTCTCTTTATATAGGAGTAGCTTAAACTTCCTTTACAATATAATATTTGTTTATTCCCTAGATCTAGCCTGAGGTTGGGTAAAAAATGAGAAAAGCCCAACTTACTTCTTACAAACCCCTAACAAATCAATAAAATGAAGTGGCCAAAGCCACATGTATAATACATGAGATCATGAGGCCCCATACAAGGGGGATGCCTCCATCAAGCAATGAAACAATGCTAGGTGATGATGCCATGTGGCCTTCAAAGGCCCATTCAAAATGAATTCCCACTGAGGAATGTCAATAAAGCAATCAATTGATGTCCACATCAAGCCTCCAAAAGCCCCTTCAAAGGTGTGCTCCAAAGGGAATGTCCACAAGACAACCTTCAAACACACTAGGAAAGAGGGGAACCTCCAAGAAGCAAGAAACAAATGCTAAGAAGGGATGCCACACGGCCTCCAAAGACCTATTCCGAGAAGATACTCCCTCAAGGAGTATCCACATAGAAATTTTCTAAGCTTCTTCAAGCCAAGATTTCTCCAAGAAATGTCCACATACCAACAAAAGGCTCCTTTAAGGCATGTGCCCCAACTAGAATGTGCAACTAATCTTCCAAAAGGTGGAGCAAGGCTGCTCCACCAACAAGTGTCCACAATGCAACCAAACATTCATCTAGAAGTCTTCCAATGGCTTCTTCAAGGCAAGACTTCAAAACATTATGCCCACATGTCCACATGTCAACTAACTTCAATCTTCAAAGGCTTCAAAGAGAATATAGAAATTTTACAACAAGCAATGCTCTTCCAACCTAGTATAAATAAGGTTCTCTCTTCCAACATGTCTCGTAAATGGCTGAGTGCACCCTTCTTTCTGAACATATTGCTGAGCATTAACTGCTACAAACCCTAGTTGTGCCAGCTGATGTAAACTCCTCATGACTGGAACCTCAATCAGGCTGGAACAACCCAGATACATGCTTCTAGGAGGTGTGTCCTACCATTGGACTGAAGTACTGTCGAACGCCAGCCTCCAACAATGACACAAGCCTACCCAAGACCATACGTTAAGGCTTCAAGACTGTTTGGAGAGCAAAAAGGCTGATCTGCTTCCCTAGTGCACAGGTTTTAGGGTCACTTGAACTGCTGTTCACGTCCAGGATTACCTAACACTGCTGAATCAAAGATTTTCACTGCTGAAACTCTTCAACGGACCACCCAGATCAGAGAAATAGTCATCTACCACTATTTACATGCCCATAACTTCCACAATACACCCAGAATTTTTGTTTAAAGGCTGTCAAGGGGACCTGTTTACTAATTTGAGGGGGAATTAATCCCTTTTACCTCTGATTCATGGCCCAGAATTCACAGTTAAGGGATGCCGCTGCTTCAAAACAGGCACAGCCTTGAGATTGGATGCTTTTTGATGTCAAAACATGGTTGAGAATTGGTTTTCAAAGCCCAGAATTGCTGTTTACTTGCTGGAATTGCACAGATCTGTTTGGAAAGTGCCCACAATACTGATAACACATGCCCAGATCTGTGTAGAAGTGCTCAAAAGTTTAAATATGTTTATCAATGATTAAAAAGCTTAAAATATCTAGATAGTCAAATCATTAGCATATTAAAATGACTCTTCGTGGGCATTTCCTATCAGGCATCTACTGAATTAAGGATCGGAAGGAAGTATTCTTGTGCATATTTCAAGTGGTGTTGAGACCTATTCTAGCAGATACAACTCCCTTCAAAACTGTAAAGAAGACAATTATATTCATCAATCACATGATCAGTTATTGTGAAGTCCCGCTTAAGGATTAAAAGTTATGCCAATACTTCATCATTCTAGTCGTGCAAATATTTCCAACATGTTAAATATGGGAAGTAGTATATAGATTAGCTGTGCTTCAACAATGAACCATTCTAACTATTTGTTTATTTGAAGAGCTTTCAGAAACATGTCTCAAGAGGGCATAACACAAAATTCCTTTGGCTAATATGCCAGGACTGATTATGCCAAATTTGCCCAGGGCTTGCACCCAGCCTCATCCCTTTTTAACGTGCCATTCCAGTGGAGCAGGCCATAACAAGAATGGAACCCTGATCAAGCTCACCAGTGAACCAAGGCGCCATTGTCAGGATAAATTATTTTAACTAGAGATTGCTTTTGACAATCCTTTTTCAATTATTAGTTGATATAATAAATAGTATTAGTCTATTAGTCTCTAAATTCTGACACACCCTTCCAAGGTACATAACGGCATGACATGGAAGCCAACAATCATTTCTTACTCTGTTTTACCTGTCAAGAAGAACAAAGCACATTCATACAACCATGGGGATGGTAGAGAAAACGTAATCCATCCATCGATATATCTTATGTTGAATGCAGCTCAGTTACTACGACCCTTTCCACTAAGGCGTAATGACCAAGGAGGTTGTGGATCAATTCCCAGTGTGTCCTCCAGGGTTACCAGCCTTTGTTGCATCTGGCCTTTGTTGAAAAGTACCTTGGAAGTGTTTGTTCACCTTGTGATGCCTTGGGGTGGACAAGGACACTTAAAAGTGGTCCCTAGCACTTTATAAAGTGTGAAGTACTTTATTTTTTATAAAGTCACTTTATAAAGGTCAGTTTGAGTAATTAATTTTTAAAATTTGACTTTATGAGAATTAAAAAGTGGGCTGAGTAATTAATGTCTCATATATTATTTAAATGTGAGTGAAATATCATTTAATGAAAAAAGTGAGCATAATTGTGAGCCCTAGATCTCATCTAGTTATGTTTTAATCATAACCATTGATCTTGAAAAAGGTGGTTACTCAAACAAAAAGAGGGAAAAGGCATGAGAACCAATTTTCATTGTTCACTTTCACAAAAGAGATTTTTGGAGAAGAGAAGAGCAAGAAGAGAGAAGTTGATATTATATGAGAGAGAAACCCTTAAAGAATTCCAGGCTGAGCATGAATACGAATTCCAAGAAGGAGATGGGCATGAATTTCTAGATACCATACAGCAGAGAAGGAATCCGTACAGCAGGCACAGATTTCAAGAGGAGGTCGTACAGTACTGTACCATACAGCAGGCACAATTTTCGAGGTAAAAGGGACAGCATTTAATACTGTGTGCAGACTGTGCAGTGGCACGTTTTTTGAGGAAGAAGGCAGCAGGTACAGTTGCACTTGTGAGCCATACAGCCACAAAAATCGAGGTGCTGAAAATTTCAGACAGCTAGCAGATCATACAGAAATTTCTGGGACTTACTCAAGCTCATATTTCAAGAAGCAATAAGAAGATAAGAACTGCTGTTGTAATTTTAAAATTTTGCCTGAAAATAATAAAATCTCTTTCTGAAACAGGTTTTCCCTTCGGGGTTTTATCCTGGATCAATTGGTCAAAAGTACTGAGTCAAAATCTCATGTGTGTGTGGCTGCTATAATTTTCTGAGTGTGAAAAGGTTGGTTGTCATATAAATTTCTGAGTTGTTTTAACTTGAAAATTTTCCATGTGTTTCAAGAAAAAAGTCAAATTTTATATATGTAATGTGATTTTACATGTTGGGGTTTGGGCATTAAACTTCATGCAGTGAAACAAACTTAAAACCGGGTTGGGAATCAAAAAAATTCAGCCTTTAATGCCACCCTCCATCTGGACACCCAGGGAAGAGAGAGGAAATCTGCAGGGTGCTGGCAAGGTACCAGCTGCTCACTCTGAATGCTTAAGTGAGGAAAGGAGAGGGGAATTTATTTCTAGGGAAAAAGATTATGCTCAACGCAGCTGCAAGATTTAAGATTCTGTGAAAACCAGGAGACACAACTGTTTATCCTTACCAGAAGCATCTTTTCAGCTTATAATTTCAAATTTTCAATCCCTACAATGCTCAAAGTTGCCATCTTGCTCCTTAAGCACACTTACATATTCTATTAGACTAATCTTATAAAATTAAATAAGAGTCAAATAAAGCTTCTATGATGTGAGTTTCAGCAATAATCACTGTATTCAGCCCTTGTTTAATATCAAACCATTATCAGGAATAAAACCACAGAATTATAAGTAGCAGATACCCACAAATAATAGCAGTCAACAATGACACAATGCCTATACTATCCTTGAAAGACTTTTGAACTCTATGATTTATGGATTTAAAATTATATACCTCTTAAAATATTCTGGCTCCTTTTGCACTAGATTATGCCTTTCCTGCAAGATAATCAAACCAAGAGATTTCTATCAATGCGGTCATCCACCCATCCAGAACCATGAACAGGAAATGCAAACCAAACATTAAGACAGGAAAGGCATCTATAGCTTCCGACAGCATTTGCAACAAGTATAAAAGCTACATAATATCAAACCCACCTCAAATTCATCCATATCGTCTGCAAATATAGGCAAGTTATAACCCTTCAACTTTGAAACCAGATTTTGGTCTAACAGTACATTAGTGATTTTCAAATTATTATGGAAGATACCAGGTACTACCCCAGTATGCAAGAAAAGAATGCCCCTAGCCACTCCAATTGCCGCAGATAATCTTTCTGGCCAGGTTAATACTTCTCCAGTCATACGCCCTGCAAAAACAAGTTGCATATGACATATACCAAATTATCAATAAAGGTTCAAAAAACATAGAAATGATGTTTAGTCCTATAACCTTATCACTAGAGATTGATATGATACTTACCAGAGAGATTGCTTCGCAATGTCCCATTAGATACATATTCAAAGATGAGAAAAATCTTATTTACAGTTGAACCATCTACATCATAGTCAATGCAGTGTCCAAGAAGACTGACTAAGTGGCGATGTCGTAGCTTTGAAAGCAGCTCCAGGTGAGGCTTCAAATTTTGAATGGAATAACACCATTCAAATTCCAAGCACCTTATCACAGCCAAAGTTCCATCCTCCAGCCTGCCCCTGTATAGCTGGATTAGCATTGGCATGTTTACACATTCAGTCAGAATACATTTTGTTCATAAGCATTAGAACAGAAAACACAAAAATACTCTTATACCAATGCTACTTGAGTTATATTCTAGCAAGGAAAAAGCACAAATTTCAACAGTTTTCAGCTTATAATATATATATATATATATATATATATATATATATATATATATGACATCGTTCAGCTAATTTTTCAGAACAGAAATTATGTGAGTCCAAGGTTTAATTATCCATCAAGTTGTATGCATAAGGATTTTGGTTTTGCTCTAGTTTTGCAAGCTTACTTCAAGCATTTTGAATTCCAAAACAGGGGCATCTTGAATAGGGACATCGTTTCCACAATGTCATTGTAAAGTAAAGCATTTGACAATTTGTTGAGCATTCTAGGGGTTTGTCGCATTTTTCTATTTCTAAAAAGAAATTCAATATAAAAAAATTTGAACAATATCAACCAAGGATAATGTGCCCAGGAAAAATGTAGTTCATTACAGTAAGTCACAGTTAGAGGGAAAAGGAGTTCTGGTTAATCAGTAATTGTAGGATGAAGTGTCACTCGACACAGCAAATTGCTTTTAGTTAGCGCCACATCTACCTAACCTGTCTTTAAAGGGAATTCACTACAAAGAATGGAGATGAGTAGATTGCCACATAGGCTATACTAGATTCACTTCATGCAGATCAGAAAGCAAGAACGTATCTGCCCAAATGTAAAAAAGTGAATTAATTGTAGTCCCCACATTGGCTTTTGCTTCTAACTAGTTGGCAAGAGAAGTAAGTTTGGACTGTTCCTTTTTCCTATTTCAGTGACATTCTATAGTGGTTGAGCATCAAAGTGGAGAAAACCATGATGCACAGACTTTTACCCCTGTCGCCAAAATGAACTCCATCCACCTTGTCCTTGCCCTTGTAGCCTTGCATAAATGGGAGGTCCATCAAATGGATGTCAAGTCTGCCTTCTTGCATGGGGATTTGCAAGAAGAAATTTACAAGGAACAACCTCTTGGCTATGTTTAGAATGACTCCAGCCCTGTCTGTCGCCTTAAGAAATCCTTGCATGGCCTTAAGCAAGCTCCTCGAGCCTGATATGCCAAAATGGATAGCTTTCTCCTTGACACCGGTTTTTCTAGATGCCATTCTAACCCCAATGTCTATACCAAGAAAATAGGAAACCATCTCATCATCCTTGTTCTTTATGTTGATGACCTTATTCTTACCGGTAGCGACCATAAACATTTCTCCCGTGTGAAATCAAGCCTCAAGAAGAACTTTGAAATGATAGACTTAATAAATTTGCATTATTTTCTTGGCCTCCAAGTCATGCAAACCAAAGAAAGAATATTTCTTTCTCAGTCTAAGTATGCATGTGGCCTTCTTCGTCACTTTTACATGGATGATTATAAACCAACCTATTACACCCAAATCTCGTCATCAAAATGTGATAAGATCCTAAACATCCATGTTTGCCCTCATTCCCAAATCTTGAAGTGAAAATCTTGATCTAGATGTCAAACTTGCATATAAAAACCTAGCACCGCTTCTACCCTTAAGCTTAGGAGCGGTACCTTCTTCAGCACCGCCTGAGTTGTGTTGAAGACAAACAGTGGCACCTCTTTTCCTCTTTGTTTGAAGAGCAATTCTGCCCTAGCACCGCTCTGCCATCAAGGAGCAAGAGCGGTGCCCTTGGTAAAAAGTGAAAAAGAGAGACTTCACGAAGCTTCTAGATCAAAAGCTTTGTGGCAGGCCTTCTCCCTATTCACCTGGGTGAGTTGAGCTCGAGATCCATCCTTTGGGGATCTCCTATCCACCTCACCCACCAAAATCTCAACCATCTCTATCCATTTGAGGCCTATAAAAACGAGCTCATACCCCATGGTTGAGGAGAGAGCAAAGTCATGCTGCCATTTTGACATTCTGGCCTGATACATTAAGATTGAGCATAGAAGAGCAAGTTGGGAGCTATTGGGGATAGGACATCGGTTTTGTGGAGGAGTGCATCAACACTAAGGCACAGGTTGTAAACTCTTTCATTATTTATCAATGCAAAGTTGGTTCCTTTCCCATATACTTGTTATGTGTAATCTTGAATGTTTATTATCGGATTCCTTAGTCACCAATATAGATCTATAGATGATGTTCTGGTACTTTGATCTTTTGTGTTTGATGTGTACATGCAGGTATTTTCTTGGAGATTTTTCGCCATAGGTGAAGAGCCACATCATTGCATCAAAGATTGTATTCCAAGTGTCTATAGTTTCTAGGAGAATTCTACCAACCTTGTTGTGAACTATTTGTTCTGGATTTGAACCATTCAGACTTGTTACCACCTAAATTGTACTTAGTGGTTTTTTATCAAGTGAGCCTGGTGAACAGGACAAATATAATTTGTTCGGACTTCAGAAAACCTTCAGACTTGCTTCTGGGAAGTGGTTTCTTTATCCACCACATGTTCATACCCCCTTGGGGGAGTTGTAATAAAATGTTCTAGCATGGTAGTGTCTATAAAAGACTCGGTCTCCTGGAGTTACTTGTCAATTTGATCAGCCCAGGGTGTTTTTTCCCTTGGTTATTATTGGTTGTTGAATAAACGACTGATAATTTCTGAGTTTTTCACCAAACTCCTCCAAAGTTGGGGTGGTCGGATTGACATTTAGGCCTATGGAGGTCATTAGAGTCTATGTGACAATGTATAAACATGCTAGGCATTATGGTCGAGTCATATGAACATGTCTAAGTTCCCCTAGGTTTTAATTTTTTTTAATTTTTTAAGTATTTTTAAAGTTTTAATTTTTCCAAAACTTAGGCTATTTTTTGATAGTCTAAATGGAAAAATTGGTTTTGTAATAAAAGTGGGCTCAGAAATCAGTTGCAGTCAAGGGGGTCCTCATTTTCTAACTCAGAGCACCCGATAAACCCATAAACCCACTTTTCCTAAGTTTTAATTGATTTTCCCATCACTCAGGTCAGAAAACCCTAAAAATCAAATATTGATTATTTTAATTGATAAATTAATTAAATAATGGAGAAAACCCAAATTCCTAAATCAGTGGAATTTGCTCCGATTTAACTGAAATCAGTCTCATCGGCTTTGGATCGACTAGAGTTGACCATTCCTTGACAGAAGGAGTTGATATAGGTTGAAGAGGGAGTGCACCACAGCATGCATTCTTGGGATTTGCGCCCTCTCTCTCTCCTCCACACATGTGGGCTCATCTGGATGTGATTTGGTTGATGTTTCAGTTAACCGATTGAGGTGTCAATCCGATCAGCACTCCGATTGCCAGTTACACTCAGTCAGACTCAGATCAAACTCAGTTAGACTCAGATCAAGCTCAACTTGACTCCTCATGCAGCTGCAGTCTCTCTCTCCTTGGGAATTGCGCCCCCTTTGGGCTAGGGTTCCAATTTTTGTTATAAATGAAGCACAGTCTCCTCCTTTCCAAGCTAGTTAGAGTTGGATTAAAGAGTTGTCGTTGCTGTAATGTTGCTATATTTTTCTTTGAAATAAAGAAGAGCATTGGAGGCAAGATGGTGTCATGTTATTATGTGTGGATGAGCATTGCCATGTTTCGCTAAGGTAACCTGTATCTGTGTTCATAACTTGCTTATTTTGATATTGTGGATCCAGTGCTAAAAGATTGATAATAAGTTTATTATTGGTTAAGAAAAGAATATGTTAATAAGTTTATTGGCTATCTCTTTTTCTTTTATGCGTGTCTGGAGAGATAGATCTAACATGTTTCATAAGATTATATGCATGTTATTCTAATATCTCTGTTTATGTATTAACCGGATCTCACATGCATCTTGGCAAGCCTTTGGATTAGTTGCAGGTTCCTAGCTTAGAGAGGGTGTTGATCTAGTTTGCTTCCTCACTTTCCCCAAACTTTCTCAAAGGCATAGTCCCTCAACATTCCACTGGAAAGCTCCACGGTTGATTTTCACAGCTACAAGCATTCCTTCTTCTCTTCCTCCTCTTAAAAGTTAAGTCTTCCTTGGTTACTTGGTTCATTGCTTTGATTTGTTTAGATCTGTCATCTTAGAGTGAATTTTAACATAGATCTATCATCTTAAAGCTCATAATCTAGATCTTGTTCTTAAAAAAGGGTTTCATAAGCATTCTAGATCTAGCTTTAGGGAAATCGTCCATTTTGCATGGCATTTTAAAGAAAATTTGTAGCTTGCATGCATTAGATTTCTCTTTCGTAATTTAAAAGATAAATCCCGCAATCAGTGCACATCATATTGGCTGCCCAAAAGGAAAGCCAAGATCCCAAGGAAAGCTTGCTTTCCTTGGTTCCTTTTTCACCTTTTTTTTAACTAGTTTTAACTTAGCTACTTTCGGTTAAAAGTGTGTTGACCCAAAGGTACTTTCAAAGTGCTTTTGGGCATATTTAAGTTTAATAAGCTTGCTGGTTTTTAGCAGGTATAACAGAAAAGAGGAGGAGGTGATGTCCGAAAAGTGACTTTTGAGCCATCCGGAACCCCCCAGGGATCTCCCCTTTTCCCGAAATCTTTAATTTTTGCACTTTGTAAGTTCTTGGGTTCGTTCTGTATAAGAACCAAGAGGCATTATATCAGTTTGTTGATATTGTAACAACTGGTAATAAAAAATAATTTCGAATAGGCGAACCCATTCCCCATCCCCCCTGGGGGGATTCGCATCCTTTTTTTTCTTTTTTGCATTTTTCCTATTTTTTGCTCTAGATTAGTTTTATTTATGCAAATAGTGTACTTTGATTACTTTCATCATATCTTCCATATTATAAAGTCAAAGAAACTTTAATACTTACCCCATGAATTCCAATTGAACTGAAAGGTGAAAGAGGATCGTGGTAGATTTAATTAGAGAACCTGTGGTTTGTTTTATTTTTGCTATTCACTATTAATTTTTGCAAGCAATCAATTAAAATCAACCCCCTCATTGATTCCTCGATTGAGATCCACTTGGACCGAAAGAGGTTCCTGGAGGGTTTTCTTTCTAATAAAGACACATCGATTAAAATTACTAAAAATTACAAAGACTCCGGTGTGTATGCTCTGCGTTTTGGCTACAGTTCGTCCAATCAGTCAAGCTGCATCAAAAGCAACGTGAGTGACTAGATTAATTAGGTTTCACATTCCCCAATTAACCACCATCAAGCGAAAATCCAACACCTCGAACAAACCGTAAGCGGTGGCAAAATACCCAAAGGAGTGGGAACAACTGGAAAGTGACCTCGAAGCGTCAAACTCTGTTACACCCTAACAGGTGTATTATGAACACAGTCTCTGAGACTCCATCCAGCCCACAAACACCTTGCGAGTAGCCGTGAAGGTTTTATTTTTGGACATACTCCAAGTACCCCTCGGGTATATCTAGAGTCCCCCCTCGCCTAATTTAATCCACTCATTTTTCATATTAACTTAAAACGTACCAAGAGACAATTACAAAACATTCACTCCAAGTACATTTAATCATTTTGCGACTCCATTTTAAGGTACTGGTTATTTGTTTACTTCTTTCGATATATATATTGTGTGTCAGCATTGTGCTTGCTTGTGTTTATCTTTCATCTTGTTATCTGTGGTTATCAATTGCTAATTTCAAACTCCTAAGCAACTTATTCAATTTAATACCATCATACATAAGTAATTAGCCTTAGTAACTTAATAGGGTCTAACCCCCTTGACTTCGTTCGGAGTTGAGCCTAAACGGAGGAGTCAAGAACAAGGTGACAGCCTTGACTCGAGACTTGCCCCCAAGGACACACCGGGTGGCTTGAAGATTTCTACCACGTCCCCCCCAGGTGTGTGAAAGGCGGCAACAAGACCAGAGGAACAGCTTTTGTCCGCAGAAGGTGCGGAATTCCTAACAACAAATTCCTTGGCTATGTTTAGAATGACTCCAGCCTTGTCTGTCGCCTTAAGAAATCCTTGCATGGCCTTAAGCAAGCTCCTCGAGCCTGATATGCCAAAATGGATAGCTTTCTCCTTGACACTGATTTTTCTAGATGCCAATCTAACCCCAATGTCTATACCAAGAAAATAGGAAACCATCTCATTATCCTTGTTCTTTATGTTGATGACCTTATTCTTACTGGTAGTGACCATAAACTTTTCTCCCATGTGAAATCAAGCCTCAAGAACTTTGAAATGATAGACTTAATAAATCTGCATTATTTTCTTGGCCTCCAAGTCATGCAAACCAAAGATAGAATATTTCTTTCTCAGTCTAAGTATGCCTGTGACCTTCTTCGTCACTTTTACATGGATGATTATAAACCAGCCCCATCTCCCTTCCAGTCTGCAGAAAAACTGTATGCCACTCGCACTTCACCCAACAGATCCCGCCATGTATCATCAGCTTGTTGGTAGTTTCTTATACTTGACTCATACTTGTCCGGATATTTCCTTTGTTGTTGGTCTTATTGCCCACTATATGCAAACACCCTATGAAAGCCATTGGAAAGCAACAAAAAGAAAACTTCAATATATTAGGCATACAGTTCAATTTGGGATTCATTACATTTCAAGGGGTACTCCTTTGTTGGTTGGTTTCACTAATTCAGATTAGGCAGAAGATCCTAATGATCGAAACTTCGAAAGTCTACTACAAGATATGTTTTCAATCTTGGTTTCGGACCTATCACTTGGGTTTGTAAGAAACAACAAGCTTTTGCTCTTCCTTCAGTAGAAGCAGAGTATCCAGCCACATTTAATGCCACTCAGGAAGTTTTGTGGCTTCTACAAATCCATTCAAAGTTTGGATTCGAGCAACAACGTCCAACTACCCTCTGGTGTGACAATCAAAGTGCCATCAAGCTCGTCAAAGATCCAGCTCAACATAAGCACAGCAAACACATTCAGCTACATATGCACTTCATCAAAAAGCTTGTTCATGACCATGTCCTTAAAGTGCTCTTTTGCCCTACAAATGATCAAGTTGCAAACATCTTCACAAAGTTTCTTACAGAAGCGAAGTTTTCCAAACTTCAATCTATGTTAAGAATTTAGGAATTTGTCATGGGATAGGCTCTAATGCCTCCTTCCTTCTCCTATAGTGTCACTTTTGTAAATCATTCAATTCTATCCCAAGTTGTTTTTAAGGGGGGGTGTTAGGATATTTAGACACTTGGGAATTAATTAAGATCAACTTGTTATAATAAATATGTTATGATTCTTTAGCATGCATTTGTACATATGTAATCCGACGGTCTCAATATGTTCTTAACATAGAGTGACCTGACAGTTCATCTTTGTTGATTTTTTCCTAAGTAGCATCGAGAGCCATTCTCTTAGGAGAAACGAGACATATGGTCAAGGACCAGAATGTGGAACCAGTCCAACACTAGGGAAACTCAGCCTTGAGCTGAGTAGCCATTCTGTTGAAAGGGGACATCTGGTCAAGGACCAAGATGTGGAACCATTCCAACACTGGGGGAACTCAGCCTTGAGCTGAGTAGCCATTTTGTTGATGGGGGACATCTGGTCAAGGACCAAGATGTGGAACCAGCCCAGCACTAAGAGAACTCAACCTAGAGCTGAGTGGCCATTCTTCGAATGGAGGCACCTAGTCAGTTACCAGAAAGATGAACCAATCTAGAACTGGGGGAATCAGCCTAGGGCTGAGGGCCATTCTCCGAGAGGATGGAGGCACTTGGTCAATTACCAAGTATTTGACCTTGGGTCAAATTGTGCAGCCTATGGCTGAGGCACCTGGTTAATTACCAGGACATCATTATAAGTCCTAAACCGGGTCTGGTCATATGAGGTACTCCTACCCTCGATCTGTGGGCTTTGTGACCTTCTTCAAGGATTAGCTGCCCTTGGTTAAGACAACTAGTACCTAATCTTGTTGGCGCAAGGAGTGTGAGATAAGCATTAGTAATTTCTCTATTTATGATGATGTACTTTGAGTGGGGATGAAGGACCCCTATGACCACTTGTTTTGACCACAGGGCACTTGAAGAAGGCTAAAAGGTAAAAGTCAAAAATACATAAGGACCCTTGGACCACTAAGGAGTCAAAGTGAAAATACAAAAAGACCTTTAGTACCACTAAAGGTAAAAGTCAAAAGATAAAAGAATAAAATGTTATTATTTTATTCTTTTGAGTTTTGGTCCACATCCAAGTGAATCAAAGGCTATAAAAGAAGATCAACTCAAATTCATTTTACACACTTGCTACTCCAAAAGAGGTTTTCGCTGGTACTTGAAGGAGAGAAGATCTTTGATATTGGTTTATTCCCTAGCATGGAGGTTTCTAGCTAGGGCATCTCCATCATCTACTCTTGCTACAGTCAAACCCTAAGCTAGGGTTTCATCCATTTCTACTTCACAATAAGCAGTAGCATGTCCTTCCATTTACGGCTAGCAGGAGGATCAAGTCTAGGGCATCCACCTAGGTTTTACACTCACTCACAGGCAACCTTTAAACTTCTCCAACAGTCACCCATTGGACAAACCATTCACGGGAAGGTTCAAAAGCACTCATGGGCAGCCCTAATCTGCAGACAGAACCGACAGGCATCCTGTCAACAGTTCTGGGCAAGGTGTCTTCAACATTGGGCAGCCTGTCAACAATTCCGGGCAAGGTGTCTTCAACATCGGGCAAACTTAGTTTATCTTCGGGCAGCCTGTCAAGGCTTCGAGCAGCACCTATTCTGTCTGTTGGGCATCCGAGCCGTTACAGTTTGCCTAAACAGACCTCGAGCAAACTGTTTTCCAATCTGGGTAGGAAGTTGCACATCCGAGCAGTAGGAAAACGGGTTCGGGCAGATCCGAGTAGATAGTTGCACATCCAGGCAGCAGGAAAACAGGTTCGGGCACATTCGGGCAGAAAGTTGCAAATATGGGCAGATCTGGGCAGACATTTGCAAATTCGGGCAATAAAGAAATACATCCAAGCAGCTCCGAGCAGCAGGGAAACTACTCCGAGCAGCAGAAAACTAATTCCAAGAAGCAGATCTGTGATCTCGGGCAGCAGAAGTAATTTAGGGCAGCAAGCCCTAATTTGAATCTTCTATAAAAAATTCTTCTTGTGGCAAATTGTGATCATTGATTCAAGCCTATTAGGGTTTGAGAATTATTGAAGAACATTCATCTCAGAATTCTGAGATTGAAGAACTCAAGTCATCTCATTTAAGAGATGAATTGCTAATGCTTTCGGGGTTTTTTTCCTTTAAAGGTTTCCCCGTGAAAAACTCTTGTGTTCATTGTGTGCGATGTGTTGATTTGTCTATTGCACTTGTTATTGTTATCTATGCTACAGTCTGCAAAATTTTATGAATATATGCTAATGATAAAATTCAACAATCTTATCCTTGATCTTAACGACCATTGATCCATGGCTTAACACCCGATTGGTCCACGATCTCAATTTAAAGAGCATGGAGGGTCATTTGCTAGTTGATCGATTATGAGAAGTTGATTTGTAACATTCTTTCTTTTGCATAATAATTTTGCCTCAAGTAGCTATTTGGATGGGGTCGAGGAGTGTTTCCCTCTTCGAGAGTTTAAACCATGTAAAAACATTGGTGTGTTGATCTATGATCTGTTTGTGTTAGCGGTTGCTCAAGGTGTTCGATCTTTTGGAAGTATCTTGTGTTAATTGAACAAAATGTTTGGCCCTATCAAAAGGTGTCAATGTTAGAAATGTGCAAGTCATCAAATCAGAGGGGCAACCAGCAACCAAAGTTGAACATTTCAAAGGGATTTCAAAGGGATTTGGAAGGGTGACCTTGAAAATTCCTACAGCGTATAAAAAACTACCACTTGCCCCCGACATGTTGGAGGCAATAGTGTTCAAACTCACCACGATTGAACTTTCAAAGAAGACGAGAAACTCAACGAATCTCATTTCGAAGGACACTCCATGGAAGACACATGAAGTTGATTTATGGGATGGTGGGTTTTTTTTTAAGGATCCTCCCTTCTACTTTCTTCAACATTCTCCTTCACCCACTTCAAGGGTATGCTAGTTGTATTTTATTGGTGACTTGGTCAGCTTTGATCATCTCCCCCCCCCCCCCCCCCCCCCGAGTTTTGTTCTCCTTGTATAGTTAATACAAATGAATGCACAACATCTATGTACATTGTGCAATCTCCTTTCTACTTGCATGCTTGCACTCCCTCTTGGGTTTTTATTCTCGTATGTGCATATTTGTATCGCTGCCATGTGCTCATATAAAATGAAGCTTGACTGGATTACAAAGTGCAGTAAATGTTAACAAGAAATTGAATAAATGCAACATCATTGACTGGCATTCAAATGCACAACATCTATGTTACATTGTGCAATCTCCTTTCTACTTGCATGCTAGCACTCCCTCCTGGGTTTTTGTTCTCGGCTGTGCATATTTGTACCACTGCCATTTGCTCATATAAAAGAAGCTTGACTGCATTACAATGTGCAGTACATGTTAACAAGAAATTCAATAAATGCAACATCATTGACTGGCATTCAACATCATTTCCTTCAAAGATTTAAAACACTTAGAATAGCATGCCTATCTCTTCCTATGCACTTCATTGAATGGCCCGGGTATATTTATAAGCTAACCATGTTCAGTTAGAAACTATAAAGGTTAAAATAAAATATTTAGAAACAACTGCCAAACATTCTACAGTTTCTGCATTAAGAAGACTTGGTATTCTACTTTATGCCATCTGAGATTAATGCACACCCTCTATAATCAGAGAACAGTTTTAGGATAATGCCTTATGTTCAAAGTGTACATTTTTTATTAAAACTATGTAAAAGTGGGGAATATAACCCTGTTTAGCTCTTTGCTAGATAATAGAGACTGGCTAACATGGACAAGGAGAATGTGAGAGTCTAGTTGTACTGTTCAATTTTGATGCACATGGAATAAGATAAGGATAGCCTTGTAACGAATAATGCAGTCATCCAAAAAATGGGTGGTCAAACAGTGTTAGCCCCCAACTGCTGATGCTTCAATAAAAACCTATTCTAACTGAATCGCTAACTGCTCAATTGCGTTATGACGGAAATTAAACTAAAATAGAAAGGAAGGGAAATATACTTAATTATATTAGTTTCATGCACAGAAGCCTATGTTAACACAATACTATGAATCTTAACCAGTAGAACTGCATAGATCCACAAACAACAGTGACCCACTGAGAGAGACCCTACCTTTCCATAAGAGCTTTCACCCATGAGTGCAGATGGACTGAAATTATGTGTCGCTTCTTGAAGCTCCTCCAAAGCAAATGGGCGGTACTGTGGAAGACCCAAGGCACCTAGTCTCATTGTTTGAGATATATACCCTTACACAGAAAATGGAAAAAGCTCAGGAAAATTTTATAGCGATATATTGATGCAAATTTATTCTTTAATTCTACCCTTCCAAATATAGCATTAAACTTTAGCCATGTGACACACACTAACATGCTATAAGTTTCTTGCCTCTCAAAAAGCTATGTGTGAAACATGTTGAGAGGGTTACTCGTTCTAAAAATTTAGGACTCGGATCTGAGACTTATCCAATAAGCCCATTCTCTCTCTGTTTGGATGCAAGGATGACCAGAGGATAGAGGAAACTAAGCATTCAAAGAAAAAAAACACACTCCTGGTATACAAGGTAATTTCATAGAAAATATTAAATATATGAGGATCTATGGACATTCAATTCTGTAACAGCAATTCTAAATACAGACTCACTGTACCAGGCAACCAAAGTGTATCTTCTGCAGATACAGAGACTGAAGTTAATTGTAAGAGACATGTTGCACTTCATTCCTTTCTTTAATCTATTTTGGGAGAACGCCAAAGATAAGAAATATAGAAGAAAAACAGCTTACTTGCATTAGCCAGCAGATCCGAGGAAAACCCGGTTGAGGCATTTTCTGCTATTAGTTTTCTCGGTGGCTTCATCGCTCTTTTTCTCTCTGATATTTTGAGCAGTACTAGCAGCACAAGTCCCAAAGCTGCAAATACTCCCACAATTCCTCCCACAATGCCCAGCACAATAGCGACCTTGATAGTTCTTGATGCTTTCTCTGACCTTCGAGGATTAACTCCAATTGCAGCTGCAGCATTTTTGCAGTATGAATATGGATGCTGGTGCTGCATATCGGTAACCAAGCAATTCTCAGAAAACCTAATAGTTCTCTTTTGGCTTACTAGGGAGACGAGACATGGGGGCAACTTTCCACTAAAAAAATTGGAAGAGAGATCAACAAACTGAAGCCTACTGCTGCACGTGAGATTTTGGGGAAGAGCTCCACTGAATGAATTCGCAGCTAAGTTCAAGTAGGAAATGCTGGGCAGCGAAAACAACGAAGGCGGAGGTGACCCAATAAGGTCATTCGAAGACAGGTCGAGCCTCTGTAATTGGTCAAATGACCCAAGATCTGGAACATGAAACCTGAAATTGTTTTGGCTCAATACAAGCTTGACAACTTGTTTGTTTCCCAGAATTGGGAACATGGGTCCAAGACTATTACCCTGCAAATCAAGTTCTTGTAAGTTTGTCAAGCTGCTCAGATCTGGCAAATCCCCAGATAACTGATTTCCTGAAAGTTGTAACACTCTGAGGCTTTGCAATGTACTCAGAGTGCTCGGCAGAGGACCACTTAACAAATTGTTCTTGAAGCTCATAAAGGTTAGACCAGGGAGGGCGCTTATCCAGTCAGGCACCGTGCCATTCAACATATTGTTGTCCAGTATCAAGGTCTGGAGATTCCTCTGAAGAGAAAGCTCCTGCGGGAAGTTTCCATAGAAAAAATTTGAAGTGATATTTAATATTACAAGGGAGGACAAGCGACCTATCTTTGCCGGAAGAGGACCCCAAATTCCCAGAGATGCGAGAGAGAGAACTTTAAGACTTGAAAGCTTGTAGAGGGTAGTTAAAAATGAATCTATTGAAAAAGATGATGACAGAGTCTGGTTTGAAACAGAAAACATACTATTCCCCTTTTGGGGAGAGCCCTTGTCACCCACAATTTTCAGTTGTGTTATAGCGTCCTCGTAGCATACAATGGTGAGAGATGAAGAAGGAGTGAGGTTGCAGAAATCTGTCAGGTTGTTCCAGCCTTTTAATGCACTGGGGAACTCCAGGAGCTTCTGGATTCTCAGCAGGGTCTCGACATTAGAAGACTGGAATTGTTGGGAACCGGGCAAGAGAACTAGAATGAGGATTGGAATCAGCGCTGCCGACTTTGAATAAGAGAATGAAGCCTTACCTCCTGCCATTGATTTCTGCCTCGCTTTCTTTGTGAATTTCATATTGGGTAGAACAGTATTGAGTGCTTGTAGCGACCCAATTCTGAACTGAAGCCTTAAGCATGAACCCAAGTTTCCTGTCCCTGTATAATCTGCATGCTATCCATAACCCAAATGCAAAAGAATGCCAAACGTGGCAAAAACCTATGACCCAAATTCACGGTGCTGCCAGTTCTCCCAAACTTATACCTATCTTGGAATGAAGATCACCCATCTTCAGCACTGTACATTAATCCGAGGTGTTATACGAGAGAAAAATGTTAAAGGAGGGAATCCCTGCCGCACGAAAAGCATTTCTGGAAAGCAGAGCCCGCCGAAGCGAGTTGAGGTAAATTAATTCTTTAATTAATTAAAATGTTGGACTGTTGGGTTCCCTTGGGCTTGAAAAAATGGTCCACTTAGACTAGAACCTTTTACACTGTCTTGCACTATCTCGTGTGACATCCAGGTCAGCGGTAGCTGCATGGGAAGGCGATGTCGATGGCGGTGGCACCGTGGCGGTGTGAATTTTGTCATTCTGCTGCTACAGGATCGTTGTCAGTGTACCGTTTGATGGCACTGGACATGGCTTATTATTCATTATTACTTGCATATATTTTCAATATTTTTTTCCACCCGAGTTTTGTAATTTTGTCATTAAGTGATTTGATTGCCTACTGTGAACCATAATTGAAGCGTACTTTTACACCCCATAGATTTTTGGTGCAGATACCAATGGAATCATTGCTTTTGAAGTTTTGTAGCTTTTGAATTCAAAGGAATTCACTTTCGAAAAATAATAATGAAAATATTGTTGGTATATCCATACTCCTTGTGAGCACTGGTCAAACTTCTTCACATTCATAATTTATAAACTTTCCTGTGAGACTGATTCCATTATTACTCCAAAGGTTAATTTTCTGTTCCGCTTTTAGTTTGAGAATCACAGGCTGGCTAGACTTTTGGTTTTCAGTTGCCCTGTTTAATTTAACAGACATGCATTTTAAGCAATCTTTTCATTTGGACATGTTTAGCCAACAAGATTGCAATTGAAAAAAGAAAAGAAAACATTGTTTTTTTAAGTTTTGGTAGAGTAAATGGTTAAGATTTGTTTTGTTATGTAAGACGGTCTGAGATTAAAACCAGCTATTCTTGGGAGGCGACATCTAAATCCAACCATGATTTTGACTATTTAGATGCCCCTGAGTTGTGGTTTTTCTGACCAACAAACAACCAAACCAGGAAGTGTCTATTTTCAATTTTCAGGGTTTGATCTTTTGTGAGTGTTGATGGTTTGATCTTTTATACGAAGGCTGCCCCGAAGTTTTGGAATTATGAATATAGGTGTGTTGTTATTTTTATCAAAGATGAGTTAATTTGGAAGAACTTGTTGTTGGATTTTTTTTTTTTATCATTTTATTATTTAAATAAATTAAATAAAAAAATACATTTTGATCTTATCAATTTTTAGAAAAACAATTAGTATTGTTTTACAATTTAGAGTTTAAAATCTTTTTACAAGACATATGAAGTGCAAAGTATTGTTGTTTTTTTTGTTGTCCTCAAAATCATATTGGATTTTTTTGTTTTATTACTTCATTATTTATCTAGATAGAAAAGGATACTTAAATTTTTTTAAATAAGCACTTATTTTAGACATTATAGAGTTCAAATTCTTCTTAGAATGAATATTAAGTGTGAAGTAGTATTGATTTTTTTATCGTTCTCAAATGTTAAGAAATATCATTATTTACATATCTCTTTTAATCTTATATTTTGTATTTATTTTCTCTCCATCCTTTTCAATATCGGTCTCAAGCCAGTTTAGTCTCTCTTTTTTTAATCACTTTAAATGTTCCCTCTCTCTTTTTACATATTTCATTCTCAAGCCATTTTAGTTTTTCTTTTTAATCACTTTAAATGTTCCCTCTCTCTCTTTTTACATATTTTTAATGTTTTTGATGTCATTATCCAAATTAACTCATTCATAAACATCAATATTAAATTAAATTACTTAAAATTACAGTGCATATAAGGTATTTATAGGTATATCATAGGATGACCAATTAATAGTAGCCTTAAGATGGATGAAAGTGCTTCAATGTATGGAGCTCTAAATGATTAAGGTTTTGTTATGTGCATGTCATTGGTGCATCTCCGCATCCTCTCTTAACTCTTTCCTTATGTGTTATGCTATCTTGGTCATTTCTCTACATGAACCATTTATTTCTTGATAGATGCATCTTAAGAAATTTTAAGGATCCATATTTATCTTAAAGTGTAGAAACTTTTGTGAATCTTCTTAATTCCTAAAATGACAATCATAAAACACTTGACAACATTTTTTGAAAATATTCAAATTTCAAGGGATTGTATATACTTTCTAGAAAATTATGTTGATCTTTAGAGTAAAATACTCTTATCCTATAAAATTTGGGCCAATCATTTTAGAAAAAAAAACGAAATTAACAAATCTTTTTTTTGGAAATAAACATGGAAAATTAGCCCATGGGTAAAATTTAACCCCTAAGATTTTGCACATCTACTATTGGGAAGAACTCCTTTAAAATGTTGGGCACGGGTAAAATTTAACCCCTAAGATTTTGCACATCTACTATTGGGAAGAACTCCTTTAAAATGTTGGGCACTACTACATCTAGGCAGCTCTCCTATGTTTTTGTGGGCACGGTTGTTAATATCTCATAACTTGTCATTTATGTATGTTCCCTTACCTCTTAGGTTATGGGGATCTCTTGGATTTTAACAAGTAGATCTCTGGAGGTTGGAACTCCATTCTTGATGAAGAATATTATATCCATCCTTGTGGTTGTGATATCTTTATAGTAAAATGTTTCTATGTTAAAGACAAAGACGATCCTTCATTATATGCCTTAGTTCATGGATCATGTCTAGACCTCGACATGAAGTTGTGGTCTCCTTTCTTCGATTCCTCATCTAGAATGTTAACATCGACCCTAATCTAAGTCAAGCTTCCCAATCTTCCTTTGCAATTTTGGAACCCTAAATATATTGCCTCCATAAAAAATGTTCTAGGGAAGGCTTGTTTTTATTTCATGGAAAGCAACAATAATCATACCGCAACCTATTATAAGTTGTGTGTAGATTTCAATAATGGTTTTCCTTAGGACATCTCAATTGAGGTAGTGGGAAAGGTTTGGAAGTAAAAAAACTTGATTATGAGCAAATAGCCTTCAATGGAGCATGCTTTGAGTATGGTCACTCAATGGCTTCTTGCCTAAAGAATTGACTTGGAAAATCGCTCTAATACTTTTGGAAGAAAGATTGGGAAGTAGAACTACAATCCCACCTAGTACTAGAAGGGCATTGAAGAGTGTTTCCATTTGATAGAAGTGGTAGATTAGTCCATGAAATAAGAACTTGAAGAAGAAATAAAAGAGCACATTGGCAATCACATAAAGGATGTTCCTCATGCAGCACAAATATAGGGTGAGCTTGACCTTCAAATCCTGCCTTCCTAACCTCTAAACCACGAGTCCAATCCTATGAACCAATGGTTTGAGATTACTACAAGGCACATCATAAATAGATTTACCGCATCCTTCACCATAATACCTAACTCCTCCTTTGAAAATCATATCGATGTCTTCTCTGCAACAAGAGACTCCTCTTTGTCTCACAAAAGAGATGTAAATTGCATGCAACACTTCAATTTTGCCTTGAAACCTTTTGGTGCACTAGTTTTCCTAACCATTATAATCATCCTTTTGATCTTGACCCCCAGTAGGTGTTCATCCATACAAATACCCTCTACAATGTTCTTGGGCAACATCCCATCCTAGTCACCTCCTGCCTTAACACCTTGTCACCTATTCTTTTACATGGATATTCAAAAAGTAATTTGGGAGATAAACACCAATAAATCCAAATATAAGGACGGGTCCCAAGCCAAACTTTTCAACCATGGTAAATTGGAATTTCTTGATAATATTATTGATTGGTTTAAACATATTGTTTGCATGGGATTTCCATGGTCTTGGTCCCATCTCAATATTCACCCAGTCCACAAAATGGGGGATAGCTTTAAGCCAATCGTAAGCTATCCCTTTAAACCACATTTTTTGTAAGCTCTACACAATTTCCCTTCATCCATAGTTATCCCAGGAGATTAAGAGGAGACATTCTTGAGCTAGAGGAAAAAAAGGTCCAGACTGGAGGACCATACCATTTATCATATCCTCTTTCTTTGTGCCATTGTTAGGAGACAAGGAAGCACTCTTTAAAACTCATGCATTGCTTCATCGACTTTAGAGAGGCATTTGACTTGGTCCCTAGAGAGGCCATGCTCTGTAGACTTAAAGACATTAACATATCACATATCCTTGTCATGGCTATTATGCACCTATATGAGTCCATCCTTAGTAAACTCTGCACAACTCATGGAGTATTGGACTTCATCAAGAGTGCCATCAGGGTACCTCTATAAGTATATCAAACCAAGAGATGGGTACCTCCTCTACAAGGTATTGATATCCATCCTCCTCTTTATCTGTGGCATGATCCTCTTTTCCTTTGCCTAAAGGGGTTACAAACGTAGTTTTATGCCTTATCCAATTTTAGTGATATGTGTTAGTTAATTGTCAACCACAGTAAAACTAAGGTTATGATCTTCAATGGGTCAAAGAATGTCCTCTTGAATTATCATTTTTATTTATGAGGTGTGGATATCAATATCACCATTGCTTACAAAAACCTAGGTGTACAATTCTTGGGGTTTAGATTTGGTTTGAAGAAAACCCTCTAGCCCCATATCAAAAAGGGATATAATTCCCTCACTCTTCTTGAGTGGTGATGTTTTTAAAACCATTTTTATAAAAAAAAATTCCAGATGGACCTCATGGGAAACCTTATTATGCCACCAATTCTCCAGGAGTGAGAGGTTTGGGGGCCTAGGTCACTGGAGTCGAACTAGGCCATGATAAAGAGAGCTCAGGTCCTAATGCCTTGCCACATCATTAAGTGTAAGAAGTTAATTCCCCGTGAAATTATTCAATCAAATTCCCCCACCCCCCAACCCACCTTCGAGATTGAAATCATCTTCAAGCTTGTTGTTAATTTGCATCGATTTCAACTCTTTATAGTCTCTTCAACTGATAGGGATATCTACATTTATATTGCTTAATACTCCTTAGAGGCTATAAGAACTACCAAATTATGATTGAGTTCAATGTTGGTTTGCAAAGAATACCCATTTACTTCACTTGGTTTGTGTCTCAATCGGCCACCTCACCCCATTCAAATACTCTCTAGACACCCCTAGTCAACTCGTATAGAATAAACATAACTTGAACAGGATCATCAAATATGGCATCACCAAACAGTGTATTCAAGTTACTTAGATCAACCCATTAGGTGGTTTAAGCCCCAAGATGGATTTTACGCATTGCACATCATGTCGTTGAGAGATAGCTTAATTGTTCAACCCCCCTACACACTTTAACACTATACGCATGCTCATAGGATCCCTCTTGAACAATTTAAGGATGGTTCTCACCGTCTTCAAGTCAACACCAATCATCACGTTGCACAGGGGAATATGATCTACCAGCTCTATCATATTTATGAGACCATTAAGGAGGAACACTTCATCTTTCAATGCCCCATCTATTACAAAATTATAGGATGGTTTTATTGTCTTTTCAAGGAGTCTCAGAACACTCTCTTCACTTTATTTTGGTTCTTGGATCAATGATTCCTAGCCATGTACATGAGATAGGACCTTGGAATTCACTGTATCCTAGATATCTCGTCCAATAGAGTACCACTTTCTTTTCAATGCTTCTAGTAGACAAAGGGACCAAAAAGATAGCAGAAAACGACACTACATCAACTGTCAAATATGTGAGACCTCAAGAGGCCATCCATGGTCAACCAACAACACTCTTACATATGTGTTGTGCATCAAAACCTAATGTAGCTCACATGGAACCAACATATAGGATACCCCCTCCCAATATCAGTCATGCATTATAATGTCTATACAATAAGACATTTCTTAGACCAAATCT
The DNA here is from genome assembly GCA_001517045.1 of Pseudotsuga menziesii. Lineage (NCBI taxonomy): Eukaryota > Viridiplantae > Streptophyta > Pinopsida > Pinales > Pinaceae > Pseudotsuga > Pseudotsuga menziesii. The sequence goes on along the minus strand of LPNX010038281.1, from coordinate 543,384 downwards.
TCGTATTCTTGCAAATCCTCTAATCAACTATCTATCGAGTGTTTCTTTCCTAAAACCTAAAATTCTATGAGAGATAGCATTAAGGGGTGTTGATCACCACCTAAACAAGACATCCCCCATTGAAAATTTGGTGTTTATGGTATTTGGCTCTCCATAAACGTACTACCTTACCACTTAGTTTTCTGCTCCATGGTCTCAAACTTTATAGTTTAGATCTTATTCAACTTATATTATATTATGATTTTCTACGAGTGTCATTTATGCTCCCACTTTATATTTCATACTATTGTACTTAACAATCCCATTGACCTATGTATGTTCATTTGTTAGACATTGATAAAATTACCTTATCTTAGTCCTTGTGGGAAGAATAGCCCCCCAAAAAAGGGCAATTTACTCAATGAATCCATACCCACGTTGTAATATGGGAGTTTGGATTACTTGGAGGAAAGCATTGTCATTATTAAGAAAGAAAATCAATACATAGCTCCAAAAAGAAAAATACACAACAAAAGATGTCGAATTTTCAAGAAAATTAAAATCAAGTAAAATTTACTATAGTTGTTTTTTGTTGGTTTGTCTAGTAAACATTAAAAATGCAACCTTTTCTTTTATTTAAAAATATAAATAAAGTTATTCATGTTTTTTAAGTACAAATTGAGTGTGCATAATGGTCAAGAACATGTGTTTCCTCCTTAGAGGATATTAGTTTGAATCTAGATGGAGGTAAGGTATGTACAACTATGTGCAACAAGTAGTGAAACCATTATGTAGAAGGGGTCCTTATCCCACAATTAAAAAAGGTCTTGTGCATAAATTTAGTGGTCAGGTAGGCCACAACCTTAAAAATTACATTATCGTTATTTTTATGAAAGAAAATATTAACCCCAAATATGATGAGAAGTAATATAGTTTATTGTTATAATGGTTGATATTGTAACTCGGTAGAAAATATGAATAAAAGGTTTCCCTTTCCCATATAAAAATTTTAATGTCACGAGATTTCACTATGCAAGTAATGAGGTTTTTCACATAATGCATCCCATGGGAAAAGATGAATATTATTTAGCAAAGGTGAAAGTTGTTTATTTGTCAAGTGGTGATGAGGATTTATTATCTTTATTGTTTATATATTTAAAAACTTTAATCAATTATGTTCAATGGAATCGATAATTGATATGAGAACTTATGTATCAGGTTTCATATGAGGATTCAATGGATCTAGACAAAGATGATTTGGGCAAGGAGGAAAGGTTATCCCTAGATCCGTCTTTAGATCTACGGAGGAAATGATGGATATTTGGAGAAGTTCTAAGGCATAGAACTTGAAGACATCACTAAGTCTAGTTGACAGGGACCAAGCTTGGAGTAGAAGTGGCTTCGGCACTGACATCGTGACAAGTCCAAACTAGACATTAAAGGATATGAGGACAAAGGCTTATTGATCCATCCTAAAGATAATGTCGAGACATCCCAATATCTCATGCATGTTGATTGTGGAGTCAATGTTGAGGGTGATACATGTGGTAAATGGATTGAGTGTAGCATTTGGTTCAAAAGGACGGCTTGGTGAAGGCTCTAGGAATTGGATCTATGATTTATTGGTGAAGTGTTGTGGTTTTGGTCATGAACAAAGTCAATTTCTCATTAATAAGTTAGACGTGCTGGATTAGAAGTGTGGGATGGTGAGAAGGAATCAGGGAAAGGTCATTCTTCTAATTAAAAGTTGAGAGGGGAATAAATTATTGTAGCTAAGGAGGTTAAGGTGGAAGGGAAAGGTACCCAAAAAAGGGGAAAGAAACAATGTGTTATGTCAAAGTTCAAAAAGGTTTAAATGGTTTTGGGGGAAGACATTCAATGGACATGGTTTGAGGGTTAATGTATGAATAAATTACTATGTGTTTTATGGGTAAGCATGTGAAGGGGGGAACTCAAATACGATGGATGGGGTAGAATTAGTCATCAATATTAGAATATATGTCCATTTCCATATTAAACTTTGTGGATGTCTTTGCTTGTAATCTCGTTTAGCTAAGGATGATGCAAATTTTAGGAGTAAACAATTGTTTTGGGGTCAATTGGACTTGCGTTTGCCAATGGAGGCTTGGTTTTGACCCTAGAATCAGGCCGCTTTACATTCAACAAGTGTGGTTTATTCTATAGGGTCTTTTATTGGAACTTTGAAGGAGATATTTCCTATTAAAAAAATGGAATTATTTGGTAAAGTTTATAACGTTGGAAAAATATTCTGGGCAACAAGAAGAAAAACTATTTATCAAAGTAGTAATGGAATTTGACTTACATGAAAGATTTCCAACTGAACTATAGATTGAGTGGGGGAATTGGAAGTACATTCACATTTTTCACTATAGGAAGGAAACCTTTAGATGTTTGTGTTGCCTTAAATTTGATCATTTATGCAGGGAATGTAAGAAGAAGAGTATGATTCGAGTTTGGAAAATGAAAGAAAATAAATAAGAGAAGAGATCCCGAGGCCTATAGGCTTAGAGACAAAGTGGTGTTAGAGGACAAAAATTAAAGGGAGGTATTTTGGTGGATTAAGGGTGGAAGTATCGACCAAGCAAAGGAGCTCGTCGCTAGCAAAAATGAGGTCCTAATAGTTTCATTGCAAGGATATCCAAAGGCCAGCGATACACCTCCCATGGTTAATAACCTTAAGGCCAATGTTGACCAAGTATGATATTATGAAATCTTGAACTTTGTTTTGATTCAATCCTAGATGAAACTTTAATTCTTAATAAAAAGTTATGCCTTGGTAAATTTGGGGAAATAGAAGGGAAAGTTTTAAGGCTTTTTTGCCTATCTATTTTTAAGCCTATTATTAAAATCTCTGATAAGAAGGCAATTACATGTAATCCTATTTCAACTAACTCTATGTGGTGTTATTTACCACTGAAACTTAGAAATCACACAGATTATAGAAATTGTTAGGATGCAATAAACTAGAATATGTAGAGAAGAACTGGAAACACGAGACAAGATAAAGATAAGATCCTAGGGAAAGAGATTTTATATTATGAGAAACAATCTCCATGAGCCTCTTGTGGTAGGGTGACCATTCACTTGAGAAAATATTCATTACAATGACAAAAATTTTCATAGACTTGAAGCTCTTTAAAAAGGATTCAACTATCCAAAAACCCAACTGATTAACATGGTCAAAACACAACTTCCTTCTGGGTTTTAATGAATAAAGAGACCCTTTTTAAATTGATTGATAAACACTAAATTAATTGGCCCCATTTCAAATATATGGCCTTATACAATGTGTGACTAAATTCTTAGAGTAAGGCATGTTAGGCTAGGACTCTAACACCCCACCTCTTCAAAAGCAGTGTTGTCCTCAACGTTGAAGGTGTGGAAATTACTATAAAATGTTGGTTGGTTCCCAAGTGGCACCTTCTAGCAGCATGGCTTTCCACTGGATCAAAACTTCTTTGATCGTGTGCCTGCATAAGTGTTGTTCCTTGGAGTCCAATATTGCAGTTAGCCGAATCCAAATGGATCCTTCCTCATCTAATTATGGCAAAGTTGTATATATTTTACAATTATACCCCACCACTTTTTTAACGAAACAAGCATGGAAGACTAGGTGAATCTTGGAGTGGTTTGGTAGAGTGAGCTTATAGGCCACATATCCAATGCATTGGAGGATTGTGTACAATCCATAGAATTTTAGAGCAAACTTATAATGGAGATGTCCTTGAGAGATGCATGTTTATATAGTTGAAGGAAAATAAACACTTGATCCCCAACTTCAAAGGAGAACTTAGAGCGATGTTGATATGCTTGTTGCTTCATTATATTTTGAGCCATAATTAGATTATCTTTAAGGATGAGGATAATGTCAACTCTAGTGTGAAGTGTGTCATCCCTTGCCTAAAACCTAGAGGTACCTTGTAGATAGGAAATTAGTGATAAGGGTTTTTTTCCATACATTGATTCATATGGTGTCATCTTGGCGGAACCATGATAAGTGGTATTATACGACCATTCAACCATAGGGATCTAGTGGGCCCATTGGTGTGCCTTTTCCAGTGCAAAGCATTGCAACCAGGTTTCCAAGCACTTATTTACTTCTTTTGTCTAACCATTCATTTGAGGGTGATAGGATATTCCAAGATTCAACTGAGTTCCCTAAAATTCAAACAGCTCTTGCCAAAACTTGTTGGTATAAGTGGGGTCATGACTAGAGACAACATAAGTGGGCATGTCATAGAGCTTGAAAATTTGATATAGGAAAACTTGTGCCATGAGTGAGGGTGTAAAATTTAATGATAAAGCACGGAAATGGGCATATTTGGTCAGATGGTCTACTACCACCATATTGATTGTTTTATTCCCTGCCTTAGGAAGCCCCACAATGAAATCCATAGAGGTTTTCATCGAGATATTGTTAGGAATAGAAGTGGATGCTGAGAACTTAGTGACTTCACTATTTCGCCCTTCTGTAGTTGGTAAGTGTCGCATGTTGCAATGAAGTTGTGGATATCGTTTTCATGCCTTCCTAGAAAAAATAACGCTTAATTCTTTCATACGTTTTATGAAATACTGAGTTTGGGTGATGCATGTAATTGTTCTAATATTCTTGGTATCAAAGTCAAATTAAAGGTGAGAAAGATGTGCTCCTTAAATCCTAAAATATTATGCTTCCATGTATACCTTGGTGGAGGGTTTGGATCTTCTTGAAGCCTAGTGATGAGGTGTCTAACTGTGTTCTAGGCCAACCATTCATGTAGCATGTCATGAAGCCATCCTTGGAGTGGTAAGGATAGGGAAAAGTGTGAACCCTCCTCTTCAAATTTGCTAGAAAAAGCATCAACCACCACATTGTTGCTACCCTTCTTATATATGATTTTATAATCATAGCCAAACATATCTGCGACCCATTTATGTTGCTCTAGCAAGGATAATCATTATTCAAGGAAATACTTGAGACTATGGTGTTTTATCTTTATATGGAAACATTGCTCAGTCAAATGGTCACCATGTCTCAACTACAAGCATGATAGCCATCATTTTTTCTCATAAGTGGATTTTCCCAAGTTTCAATCACAAAGTTCCTTACTAGTGAAGGCCAAGGGGCATCCTTCTTGTGATAAGACTACTCCTAGTCCATGAATCAAGGCTTCACATTCTAATATGAAATTATTAGTGAAATCAGGCATGGCTAGCATAGGCGTAGTGCACATCTCCTCCTTCAGTGTCGAGAAAGCTTGCTTCATTTCCTCATTCCAGAAGAAAGCATTCATTTTTAGCAATGTTGTAAGAGGAGTGACAATCTTCCCATACTTTGCCACAAACTTATGGTAGTATCCTATAAGTCTAGGAACCCTCACAAGATCTTGAGAGTTTTGGGGTGGGGTCAATTCTTATTAGTTTCCATTTTCTTGGGATCCACCCTTGACTCACAATATGGCCCCAAGTATTCAACCTCTGTCATCCCAAAAGCATAATCAGAGTATTTCACAAATAAATATTGGTCTTGTAATAATTGTAAGGTACGAGCAACATGTTAGAGATGGCTTTTCGAGGTAGGATTGTACACAAATATATCGTCAAAGAAAATCAATACTAAATGATGGAGGAAGGGGCATAAAATCTTATTAATGAGGCTCTAAAAAGTAGATGGGGTATTACAAAGGCCAAATGGCATGACTAAGAACTCATAATGACCCTCATGAGTATGGAAGGCAATTTTGGTTATATCCATGTCTTTCATCCTGATTTGACGGTAGCCTAAATGAAGTTCAAGTTTGGTAAGGAATTGATGCCCTTCAACTTATCTAAGATATCATCAATGGCAAGAATAGGAAATTTGTATTTGATGGGGAATTTTTTGAGTGCCTGAAAATCAAGACACATGTGCCAATCACCTTCTTTTTTTAGGGCCATAACCATTGGTGAAGAATAAGGGCTTGTGTTAGGATAATAACACTAGTTTACAATAATTGCTTAATGATTTTTTCAATTTCATTATTCTAGGAAAAAGGGCAGCGATAAGGATGGACATTAGGGGGTAAACTACATGGAATTAAAGGATTGCCATGGTCATGCTGCCCATGGGAGGGAGGTAAACCTTTGGGATCCTAAAAAACCCGGTGATAATAGGAGAGACCCCGTTGCAAGGCAGGGTGAAGATCTGATGGGGGTGTATTAAGAACTTAGATGGCATGAAATTATGCAATGACATCATAATGGCCTTCTTCAATAGTTTCTCCATGTAGTGGGATGAGATAATTTTCCAAGAACCAAGTGTAATACCATGGAGGTGATGTGTATTCCTAACTTCAATAAAGTTGAGAGGGAGTGCCATAAAATCCATTGTGACGGGTCCTAAGGTCTTGATCCATTCAACTCCCAAAACTATATCACATCCCCCAATGTTAATAATAAGCATATGAGTTATGACATGGTACTCCCTCGTTTAGAGTTTGACATTTTCACATCAACCACCACATTTCATTGTACTCGCATTGGTTATCATAATTTGGAAATTGGACATGGGGAAAATATAACAATGCCACATGTTTATGGATGAAACTATGGGTGCTTCCACTGCCAACTGATCCGATGAATTTTTGCGCTTGATGTATCCAATCAATTTTAGTGTCTAAGGAGTGGAAAATTATGATAAAGCATGGAGTGAAATTCGGGGTTTCTCATTGGGAGTTGGCATATCATGAGCATCTTCAAGGGGTGACATTGGATCTTCCCCGTTGGGTTCGTGTTGATCTTCCAAGGTGTTGTATTCTAGAGCCTCGAGGGGGTTTTCCTTGATCAATAATATTTTCTATTCTTTACATTTATGCCCTTGGAAATATTTTTAGCACAATTATAGCAAAGACTAAGGCACTAATGCTCAATCATTGCATCAGGGGTTAGCTTATGGATTTAGAGAGGTGAGGTGGTGGAGTTACCAAGAGGGAGAGACAAGGAATTTATGGGGCGAGGGGAAAACAAGGGGCACTTGGGTTGGGCATTGATTAGAAATTTTGCTTCACAAGCTCTATCATAAGCTTCTAAGCAATTGGAGGGTTGTTGCATAAAAACACGTGCCCAAACTGCCTCCTTAAGGTCACTGATGAATCATTGCCAAAAAAAAAGAATCAGGTAAGCCTTTGATGTGGATTTCCAACTACTCAAACTAATATAGTTGAAAATAATGTCAATTTGGAGTAGTTTTGCCAACCTTTACAAATAATGAGTGTCATGATCAAAACACTCATGAAGGATCTGCACAAATTGGCTCCAAGGGACATACTAATATTATGATTTTTGGCACCATTACCATCTTTTAGGATCGAAATATAAAACCCCAATTTGCAACATTTGAAAATCATCTTTAATGCCATGGAGAGAAAAATAAGGCTCAATTGGGTCACCCAATCCGAGGTGTCAGAACCATCAAATTTGCACATGTTAATCTTTGAAAAGCGGTGCCATGAGGTTGGTTATCCATGAATAGAGAGTGAGGGCCCTAGTATTTAATGGCCATAGCTTCATGGGTGGTAGTTTCAAAATGTGGAGCATATCCACAATACTGGTAAAAAACAATATAAAAATTTCCTAGATGGCTAATTGTTGTTCAATTTTCCCAAGAGGCCATGGTGTTAAGTTCAAGAGGTGGATTGGCGCAGTTTGAATTTGGTAGTGGTGGATTTTGGTTGTATTCTCCATGTTATCTTGATTGCAGGTGTATACCATGAGAGCGGAAAAGTAGGAACTCACACGGAATAGCGGTCAGGTCTATCAAACAACATTGCAAGAGATATATATCAAAATTATTAGCATAATGTAAGGAGTCTATTGAAGTAGGTCACAAATAGGTCAGTGGTTCACAAACCCCCCAATAAGGCAGTTATGCCACATGGATAAGTCATAGGGGGGCCACCCGAAGGGGCCTCACCCCATTCGCTCTGATTACGGAGCTAATCCGATGGGGACATCAAGTGAGGCCTCTATATAACAATGTATACCCAGGGATTTGACCCTGAGACCTTCTGCTCACAACTTACAGCACTCAACCACTTGAGCTAACCCACCAAGCTATATATATATATATATATCAAAATGATTAGTGCGATGCAATGATTCAAATGAGCTAGGTCTCAAATAAGGGTTTCCAGGGTTTTGAAGGGGACTATCATGTGCTATATATCTCTTATTATTTACAAGGTCCAATAGTCGTGCTTGACCCAATATCTCAAGGTGCTAACTAAGGAGGCTCAACCATGCCCTTAGTCATACTACTCGACTATTTAGTTACACAAAAGTATCTTCCTAAGTGTTGTGCTTGGTGCCACAACAACAACAACATGGTTGCTAGTTAGTTACATGAGACCTTGGGGGACTCACGATCTACACTAGGGTACATTGAAGTGATTCCATGTGGAGGTGCTATCTAATGTGGTACTACTTGAAGGGGTACAAACAAGAGTTACGTCGATGTCCAACAATTGCAATAAATGAGGGTACAACATGACTAAGTACCAATTGTATTTGCTACATGTATTGTTCCCTAGCCATAGGTTTATTTGCTAAATGACAAATATTTGTAGTTATTTTAAGACTCTAAAACACATCTCCGGCCCTAAAAAAATTTCTAACAAATATCAAAGGTGTGTTGGCTCAAAAATGTGGCTTTGATACCACTTGTAGTGTTCTTTACCCCTAAAACTTATAAATCACACAAATTATAGAAATATTAGGATGCGATAAACCAAAATATGTGCAAGAGAACTAGAAACACAAGAAAAAATAAAGATAATATGCTAGGAAAAGAGATTTTATATTACGAGAAACAATGTTCATGAGTCTCTTGTGTTATGGGTGACCATTCACTTGAGAAGAGCTTTGTTACAATAATTCTCAACAAAACTCTTCATTGCCTTGAAGCTCTTTAAATAGGCTTCAACTATCCAAAACCACAACAACTTGAAATGATTATGGTACAACTCTTGATGGGTCTCAATTAATAAACAAACCCTTTTTACATTGATTGATGGGCACTAACTTACTTGACCTTATTTCAAAGATATGGACTTATAAAATGCGTGAATGAAATCTTAGAATAAGGCAGGTCAGGGTAGGACCCTAACACTTTGAAGAAATGTCCTTTTCCCAGTCCTCCAGAAGTGTGGGAGAGCCAAAATATAAGAATATTAAAATATATACTTATAGCGTTTGTCTTGAGAAGCAAACCTTTGTGGATTAAAGAGGGAATAAAAGGTGGGTTGGATTTACACTTAGGACAAATCCGTTCTACAAGAAGAAAATCAGTTTTGGCCATAACAAAAAATAAAGCTATAAAAGAAGATAGGGAGGGAAAAAAATAACAATAAAGGGGGCAAGGTACATGACAAGGTGCTTGAATGAATATTCAATCCTTAAAATTTCAACAGGTAGGGGTTTCAAAAAAGAAGATAACCCCTCAAATATTATTTTGTGTACAATCCTCATGTATTTTTAGGTCAAGAAACATTTTGTGAAGGCTAAAGAGCACTTTAAAATTTATCTTCATGTTTAAAGGATTAAGCCTTATATTATTTAGATGCAAAAGGTCACTGTGGAGGTTAAAAATGGGTTGGAGTCAAAGTATAGATCCCTTAACTTCCTCCACTTTAAATGCAAGAATTTTGTTGGAGTGAAGGTCAAAAGAGCTAGGGAAGAGACTTGAAGATAACCATACACTTGGAGAAGGTTCGAGGGTAAACTACCAAACAAGATCCCCTTGTGGATTAATTTTTTCCATATTTTTGAAGATTTGAAGTTGATTTATATGGAGCTCCCTCAACAATCTCATACTTGGACGAATTCAAGAAGAGGGAGGGATGGCATCTCAAAATGGTTAGACAATTGTTTAGTGGGAAAAAGGATTGTTGAGGAAGTCGACAAAATGAAATTGTAGTTGGTAACAAGATGATATTTTGATCATTTTGTTATTTTTCTTCAAATTGATTATAAATCACAACCCTCAACCCATTTTAAAATCAACTACTACTAGCTTGGGGATAAAGAATTCAAAGACACAGTAATCCAAAATTGGAAACACTTCGATGAAAATGTTATAACAACAATGTTCCAATTAATCCCTATGGGGTAGCTCAGTTGATTGGAGCCTCCATGGACAAGATGTCACTAGGTCGAGGCCGAGGGTTCAATTCTCTGGTCCTTCTGCAGTTAGGTTCCCAAAATTGGTGCTGACAAGGTGAGGCCCGTTCGAGTGGGCCCCTTAGAATTATTCTCGTGAACATGGTGTGTTTTGTCGAAGTTAGGGGGCAATGAAACACATTATAAAAAAACAATGTTCCAATTTGACAAAAATCTGAAAATGGTGAAGACATTAGCAGTGGAGCAGGCTCATAAAATATTAAAATAAAGACAAAAGGAAGTAAAATAAGTTGAAGAGGAAATTAGCAATATGTTTGAGAACAATGTAAATGAAATTTTCTTAAGGGAATAATTTCAAAGCTAAAAAAGAAAGGAGGGAAAGATGAAAGATCTACTTGAAAAGGAAGAAGTAGGTTAGTGATTTAAGAGCATGGATATTTTGTTGGAATAAGGTGGGTGATGAAAAAACCAAGTTATTTCAAAACTATGTCCAACACAACAAAAATGTCAATACTATTTGGGAATTATCCTTCCAAATGGTTCAAAGGCCTTCCTTTCCTAAAGTTGTCGAAGGGAGAAGATATTTCAGTTCTTCATTTAAGGAGCTAAAAAGGGCTAATATAGCTGAAGTACTGAAGCTAGTAATCCTATTCCTTGTACTTATTGATGAACAAATGAATGAGGAGCATGAAGCTGAAATACCTATGGTAGAGCTAAAATCTATTTTGAAATCTTCTAAAAAGGATAAAATCCCAAGTACAGACACGCGGACAATGGAAATTTATCTAGGATTTTATGAAATGATGGAGGAAGATATGCTCATTATAGAGGAAGAATATAGATCTTTTGGAATTATATTAGGAGTATTAAATGATTCATTATAACATTGATGCCTAAAAGGAATGATGTAGGATCACTTGATGAATATATGTCGATATCTCTATATAATTTAGACCATAAGCTTATTCCAAAGATGATGTCTAATAGGCTGAAGAGAACTATGCCATAGGTCATTTCAAAAGAACAATATGGTTTTCTTTATAATAGTAAAATTCATGGTGCAATAAGCTCAAATCAAGTGGGTATGCATTTTATAAAGATGGACAAAATCCCAACAATAATAATGAAAATAGGTTTGGCAAAGGAATATGATAATGTTAAATTGGTGTACCTAAGGGTTACTGATTCAAATAGGGATGGACATCCAAATTGTGAATTGGATCATGGGATTCCTTTCTCCCACATGTTTTGCAACCCTCGTTAACAGTCTTCCCTCAAGATTCTTTCATGCGTCAAGAGGACTTAGATGAGGGTGTCCATTGTCTCCATTTATTTTTCCATTGGTGGCAAAGGGGTTCATCATATTGATTATTTATTTAAAAAAAGAAGCGACCATTAAAAGAATCAAGATAACAAGCTCAATATTCATCATTACTTAGTAATTTGTTATTATAAAATGATGAAAAAATCAGCAGGAAAGTGATACATCAGTCCAAAAATTGACTTTAAAGGTTCCTAAGTAGTATCAAGCCCATATACATCTGCCCATATTCTTATATATAGCTGGAGAAAATTATAAAATACTACATTGTCGTAGATTTTACATATTGGCCTGATAATAGCTTGAAAAAAAGTTAATTGACAACCAAAACAAAAAGAGCTTAAGTGGTGTTATGACCACTATCCATGACTTGGGATTCTTCATTGTCGCCTATGTTCTCCTCAACACTAGAAATATTAACAACAACATAAACATGTTGTTGAACTATAATATCTTCATTTCACTTGCTTTCGATTTGATTAGTAATCCTGGAGTATTTTGCAATCAACAACACCTCATGATATCCTAGAGTAGCCATGATCTTATCCACATGAGCTCCATGAGCAATGATATTTCCTTCAACATCATCCCGACGACAATCCAAACTAGATAATTGCACTCCATGGATTCTAATATTTCACTCAACGTCATCCAAATGTTGGTCCATATTGTGTGAGCAGTTAGTTGTTTTACAACTCCTAACATTCCCTCCAGCTGCAAGGTCATCCAATGCAAATTTGCTCGAACGTATTTAATATAATCTCTAACATCTTAGATTTAATCTTAAAACTCTTGCAATTTAGCTTCCCAATCCAACTTAGACTTCATTTTGAGTGTAAGGTGTGATTAACTCAACAAAAGAACCAAGTTCTACACCTTTCAGACCCGGGTATTCACCAAAGAAGTCATGTTCCATTCCTTCCATAGAAAGGTATTCAACAAAGGACCTAAGTCACATGCCTTCCAAAGCTGAATATTCACCAACAAACCAAAATTACACACGTTCAGAGGATAATCTCCATGCTACTAGACTTGTGAATTGAAATTACCTGTTGACCGACATCCACACACCCAGGCCTATGGTCAAATATTGCCTCATGTATATCATCATCCACACACCTAACAGTAACAAAAACTAAGAGCTACTCTCCTAGGGTGAAGGAAGTGGCTTCTTCTTCCTCATCAGAGATCAAAATCACCATCCCCAGGTTGTGAGCGATACCAGGATTCCACTAGACAAAGTACTTCTTAATTATCCCATCTGTGCTAACAAGACTTGGACGAGAGGATTCATAACGCGAGGATATTAGAAGCATCATTGTGCTTGGGCTTCCTAAGGAGTCCTCGACACAAGGGGTCAAGTGGAGCATTAAATCTCATCTCTAGAGAGTGAACTGACTGTTGCTTGCATTAATTGATGACGAAGCACTATTACTTGGAAATTGGACCATAAAACTTGAAATAACAACATTAGGGGATCCAATGTGTTGTTGGTTAACCCCCATTTTTTGTCATGCCCCCTCAAGGTAAGAGCAACCACATTTTCTAGATTATATGTCATTTTGTTGTTTTCTCGTCATACATGTAGGAGTTGAACATCCAGGATTCAAGAGAGAATCCCATTTACATGCTTTTGGATCCTTCCCACAATTTTATCCATAAGATCCTTTCTTTGTCTATCTTGGGAGACGATCAAGAGGGATTTCATAATGATAAAAACAATTGGATTCCAAGGGAAATAATTTGTTCAATCCCTAGATAAAGAGCATAATGCTCTAACTAATTGTTAGTAGCTTTCCCTAGACCAAATGAAAATTTTCTTACTATATTCCCTCCGGGATCGAGAAGGATCTCCCTTGCACCTACCTCCCTAGAAATATCAAACCTTTATTGCAAGGCAATGTGTATGAATGTTAACACTTAAAAATCTTCTCTTCTCTTCAGTTAGATGGAAGAAGATTTGGAAAGATAGATTTTCTAAAGTTTTCCATCTAATGTTATCTCTTTTGATGAAGGTATAACACATTTGATATTTATTTGAAATCCAAATGAATAAATTTGTTTAGATTGACATTGGTTATATAAAAAAAATTGAAGATAAATTCTTGAGTTGGTGTTTTAGATGGTTACCTATTGGAGGCAGGGTAATTATGGTTAAATTAGTTATAGGAAGTATCCTCATTTATTGGTTGTCCTTGTATCATATCCCTAAAGGGGTATTGTTGGTGAAATGGAGACAAAATGCTAATTAGAAGGAGGTAGGCGGCTAGGGACTCTACACCATGTTCATTTTTGGTCTAGCTTTGGTAGCAAAAACTTTATGGAGGTTGATCAATAACAAAGTTCTTTGGGGGAGAGTTATGTAGAAAACATATCGAGGAGTAGAATCAATGGAGGAATGGTTAAGAAGGGAAATACCATATTTTAAAGGAGCCTCCATAATTTGGAAAGCATTGGTGAAGGCCTCTCCCTTGGTTGGAAAGTGTTTATATTATAAAGTAGGGATGGGAAATAGGGTTATGATTAGGGAAGATAACTTGGATTGGTTTCTCTACAAACTTCCGACTCTCAAAACCTCTAATTGATGCATCCATAATAAAGGAATTTTCAATTTAGTGGATGCAAAGTCCCAAATTATATCAATAATTGGAAAAAAGACTAGAAGGACGCAAACAACCTAAATATGTAGGATGAACTAAAAAACATGGCTATGCAGTTAGGATGGTGCTAGGATTATTAAGCCTCCCTTGTCCAATTTGATGATATTTAAATAAGGAGTCATGTCTAAATCAGGAGTCCTTCCAGTCTATTTTTAGTCACTAGCACCATTGGGTCCACTTAGCCTAATTGGGGCACATGTTCCGGTTACTAAAGTGTGGGGACCACTAATTGAGGCCCACTGCCACTAATTGCACTTGCATGCATCAGTTTTGGAGCCTCCTAGATCAATCCCTACAAATTAGGAGCCATTGGGAGTGTTGATACCAACCAAGGTCAATTGAGTTGAGTTGGTGACTAGTCAAGCTCAGTTAGGAGTCAGTTACATTCAGTTCTAGTCCTCTACATTCAGTTAGCATTAGGTTTGCATGGTTGCATGCAGGATTGGCGCATTTATCACCTACCACAATCAGTTAGGCTTAGTTAACACTAAATTAGACACTTGAGTTGTAATTTATAACTCCGATGAACTCCGATAATGATTTAGACAAGGTCAATTAACCATTTAGTCAAGTAGAGTCAAACCAATTCGAATTTCTCACATAGGATTCAAATTGCATGAGGCTATTTAGCCATTGTACTTCATTGTAATTATTATCTAATTACTTTTTTATTAATGAAAGCATTCACAGCTGCAAACCATTTTTGCACTGTTTCATTCTTCAATTGCTGAGTAAATTGTGTGATCTATCTCGTGAGTTGTGTGTTTGTCCACAGATCTATGTGCTCAATTTAATATGGTATCAAAGCCTCAGCGGACAAGGCACTTCTCCTCCTCATATCTCCTATTGGATCATTTTTTTGAGCAAATTTGCTCCTTCGAGTACTACACCAGAAGCAGAGAATTTACCACTTAATATCCCAAGTAAAGGAATTGTTGATCAAGCTTTCTTGATCAATTATGTTGGGTGTGATGAAAATTCCAAAAGTGCAGACTGTCGACCTTATTTTGTCTGTTTGATTGTGTGATTTGCAGGTTATCAACTCTTCTCACTACATTCGCTACAAGCAGCTCATTCTCCTCACTGCATTCGCTATAACAACTCAGTCTTCTTCACTCCATTCAAAATAGCTCCTCCAATGGAGCAGCTCACTTCCTTCAACTACCACCAGTGGAAGGAGGACATGGAGAACCAACTTCACTCCAAGAAGCTCTTCAGACTCACAATGGAGATGGAGGCAGAGCCAATTCTTAATCATGACAAAGAAAAGTACTGGAATAGGCTTGATGAAGCCTATGGATGCTTATGTCTCTCCATCTTTCGAGATCTTCTTTTCCACATCAAGGGATTGAAGACTCCCAAGGATATTTGGGATAAGCTTGCTTCCTTATTTAACAAGTAGGATGAGATGAGGGTCCATCATCTAGAGAATGAGTTGATCTCTCTTCATCCATACAACTTCGAAACACTAAATGAATTCTTCACAAAATTAAAGAACCTGATATTCCAGTTGAAGCTATGCAAGGTTGAGAAGGAGGATGATCAACTCATCCTTTCCATTCTCTCAAAACTTAGTGCAGACTACTCAGTATTTGTATCAACTTTTCAATCGGTGAAGCTCACTACTCCAAATTGGAGGATGCCCACTCTTGATGCTTTCATTGAATCTCTCACTTATGAGCACGACAAGTTGATCCAAATGGGGATCATTCGATCTTCCAGAGATCAAGCACTGGTTGTAGGAGGACCTTAGGTAGCGAATGATAAAGGGAAGCAAAAAGATGAGTCTCTTATGAAGAAAGAGCAGTTAAATGAGCCTTCAGGTTCGAAGAGAAGCAAGAAGAATGGAAAAGGAAATACCCTTTGTTCCTACTGTGGAAAGGGATTTCATCCAGGAAGCTCCTGTATGAGAAGACAAATTGATGAAATGACTTTCCTTTTGAAGAAACATAACATTGCTGCACCTGCTAGCGCAAGGAAGGATGACCATAGAGAAGAAACTGAAGAATATGAAGAGACATGCCATGCACTGAAGGATAGCTGCTTAATAGCACATGCCTTCCTCATTGATTCTGGAGCTTCCAATCATATGGTTGCATCCATAGATTCATTCTCTTCTTTGCAGTATTTTGATGGTCCTAGTATTCAGATGGGAAATAACAGTAAATTTCAAACCAAAGGGAAGGGCTCTATCAAGCTTGAACATGGAAAGTTCAAAGATGTGCTTTATGTTCCCTACCTAGCTGCAAACCTGTAATCTGTATACCAGATGACTCATACTAGCTCTCCCAAGCGAGTCATATTTGGTCCCGACTCAGTGGAGATCACAGATATCTATACTGGGAACATCATAGCAAAGGGTGTTGCAAATCATGCCTCCAAGGCATATGATTTCTCACACTTCATGCCATTTTTAGAACCAGTGCACTCTCAGTAGCCACTTGCAAGGGAAGGTAAAAACATTTCATCTACTTCTTTTGTAGTTTCCACTAGTATTGTAGATCCAGCTATATCAGTTTATGAGATTGAGATTTAGGTTGATCCATATCCAGATCCAGTCCCTCCTTCCAAATTGGAATTTAGGAAAATGAACGCAAATCCATCTGACACTCAGAAGGGAAAGACCCTTGTGCTATGTCATGCAATCTTACCTCCTTCAGAGAGACGCAATAGACTCCTTGTAAGATGTTGCATGGCAAGGGATCAATCTCACTACATTTAGAAGAATAGAGCTGATCATACACCTCTTCATCCAACAAGAGATAAAGGTTACATTTTTCCTTCCTTCCATCATCATTTTGGGAGAAGATGGAGAAGTCTACATACCAGGCCCCAGGATACCCATGCACAGAACATCATGCATGCTGCTTCCTTACATCACAAAGATTGCAGCAACACATTTTCAAGTTTTTCAAACTTGAATCATGATTCTATCTGCTTAGTTAGAGGGGGGGATTTTTTCCCATGTGGTTTTTCCCCCAACTCCTTGTATTGAGCAGTTACTTTATTTACTTGATGTAATGGGTGACCTATGGTCTTACTTACCAGGGCCTACAGATTGTCCAATTTAGCATTCAGGGGCAGTGTTAGGATTATTAATCCTCCCTAGTCCAATTTGGTCATATGTCTAAATCAGGAGTCATGTCTAAATCGAGAGTCCTTCCAGTCTATTTTTAGTCACTAGCACCATTGGGTCCACTTTGCCTAATTGGGGCGTGTGTTCCAGTTACTAATGTGTGGGGAACACTAATTGAGGCCTACTTCCATTGATTGCACTTGCATGCATCAGTTTGGGATCCTCCTAAATCAATCCCTACAAATTAGGAGCCACTGGGGGTGCCGATACCCACCAAGGTCAGTTGAGTTGAGTTGGTGACTAGTTAGGAGTCAGTTACATTCAGTTCTAGTCCTCTAGATTCAGTTAGCACTAGGTTTGCATGGCTGCATGCAGGAGAGGTGCATTCTCACCTACCACAGTCAGTTAGGCTTAGTTAACACTGAATTAGACACTTGAGTTGTGATTTAGAACTCCGATGAACTCTGATAATGATTTAGACAAGGTCAGTTAACCATTCAGTCAAGTAGAGACAAACCAATTTGAATTTCTCACATAGGATTCGAATTCCATGAGGCTATTTAGCCATTGTACTTCATTGTAATTAATATCTAATTACTTTTTAATTAATGAAAGCATTCACAACTACAAGCCATTTTTCCACTCTTTCATTCTTCAATTGCTGAGTAAATTGTGTGATCTATTGTGTGAGTTGTGTGTTTGTCCACATATCTATGTGCTCAATTTAATAGATGGAGGAAGAGGAGGTTGGGAAAAAAAGACAGTGGAAAAAAGCATGGGAGCTCAATAGTTTGCTTAACACCAGGATACTCCTATGGCCAACATTATCTAATAAAATTTAAGCTGAAGACAATGGTCCAAAGAAGATATAGGAGGGTTCATAATGATGTTTCTTGTGTAAAAGTGAAAAGGAATTTCTAAAACACCTTTTTGTATAGTGTAAAATGGAAGGGAGGTCTTGAATATTTGAAGTTATCAAATGGTAAACATAAGTGGGAAAAGGACTCTTTACTTGCTTGGTTTGAGAACCACTAAAACGGTAAGTCAATAGGTGGTCACTTATTATTTCCTTCCTTTGTTTTGTGTGGTTTTTGTCTTAGTAGAAATAGTATGATATTTCAATGGAAGGAAATTACTTCTTCATAGGTTTCCCATTAGATCAACTTTGCATATGGAGGGTCCTAGAAGCCTGGAAAAATTAAGGCCCCATAATATTAAAAGCTCCTTATTTTGATAAATTAAAAGCCTAGTTTTTTTTAATGGTGCATGTAAAGGAAATACAAATAACGCGAAGTTAATGGCATGTTGTATTTGAACCAAAAAACATTATATTTTTTTAAAATATGCAACAAGACGAGAGACAAATAATAGCATCAAATTCTTTACCTTATGGTTAATAATGAAGTTTGAAACAGATTGAGACGTTGATACACTTTAGTTTAATTATGAAATGTCAAACAGATTGAGACATTGATACACTTTAGGTTATGGGGACTAAAATATGCTAATGAACTAGGCTACTAAAAGTTTCCATTTTGAAATATGGCTTTAAGTTCAATCATGAATAAGTTTTAGAAGTAAAAATAAAAATTTCATAAATTTATGCTACCACATATATTGAAAATTCAATGATAACACACTATCTAAAGAAGCATTATTTATGTAAGAGGGTACTTTACCTAAACATTTTTTTCCATGAAAAAAAAATCACAGTTCAAAATTTTTATTCAAAAACTTTGAACCATATTGTTCATTTGGCATAAATGGCTTGCACATAGTCATCATGAGATTTTACATGTGTTGAAGCACAAAAGAATATCTGCTCAAAGAGCGGTTAGAAAGCATGAATCCATTTACAGGGCTTTCTATAATGTGGATTAAGCTCTAAAAAAAGACTACTCAAAATGAGCACAAAAACAGAAAGAAGCCAAATAGATAAGTCTTCAGAAAAGACCTAAATCATCTTCCCATCGTGGATGACACAAATGAGTCCCCACACACATTGTGAAGTGTTAACAAGTCACCGACCTAAAATGGATATAAAGGATCTCGAAAGGACACCACAACAATTGAAGCCAAGCACAATATCCCCCGTAGTGGCCACACCGCCACTACGTCCACCACTGCTACGTTCAAGAACCACATTTCCCAGTGAAGACGTAGAGGTTATGGAGAAAATATTTCTACGGCTTGGGGTGGACCACAATAGACTGGATGACACCAGAAATCACATCCATTCTCAAACATGCTAGATAAATTAAAGAAGCTAACAACTAAGGGATATAGTTCATACCTCAACTAGATGTTTGAAGAAGACCATTGTTGATCCCGTGATCAAATGCTTGTTCCCTACAGTTTTTCTTCAACAACAAATATATATCCAAGCATATAAAATACATTAAATATTAGCATTCAAACTAGAATAATCCATTTAAACATGTATAAAGAAAATATACCCATGGAGATAAATATAAACATTTGCACATGAAATTTGGACAAGAAAATTATATTTATATTAATATAAAAACAAAGATACAATGTGACAACCTCTATCGGCAACTCATCGGAACCGAGAAACCAATATCCTCCACCTAGGCCTCCACCACTTCAATCCTCCATAGCAAGGCAAGCTCACAAAGACAATGGAGAGCTTGGGAGATGAACATAAAGAGTTCTATCAATAAGGATAGAGGGATGCAGACTCAAGCATATGGCAATGGGTAAAATTTTCACTATAGTTTCCTTAATATCAAAGTTTCTCCCCCTCCATGCTTCACAATGGCTCAATATATAGCCCTAAAATGGGAAATGGAGGGTCAATTCAGAGTGTTTGGAGACATATGGAAGGCCAAGGATCAAGCTATTCATTACTTGCTGAGGAAAACTCCAAATATTTTTTGCTTTCGAGCAC
This sequence comes from Pseudotsuga menziesii, assembly GCA_001517045.1. Taxonomy (NCBI): domain Eukaryota; kingdom Viridiplantae; phylum Streptophyta; class Pinopsida; order Pinales; family Pinaceae; genus Pseudotsuga; species Pseudotsuga menziesii. The sequence continues at coordinate 523,282 of LPNX010038281.1, read as the reverse complement.
AAAACCCAATGTACACAGGATGTAATGGTGCAAGTTGTGTATATGAGGTCTACATAGTTGTTGACCTATGCGTGTCTTAAAAAATGTCCTTTTTAGGGTTAAATTGAAGCATCAGGAATATACCAAATAAACGAGGTATAATGAGTCTGCATAGGGACAAGGGAATGCCATCAAGGCATGGTGCATAAGGTGTGGAAAATCACAATATACATGTTCCCCTTAATGTGTGAGGTCAGAGGGGTACACGATGGCCAATACATTATAACAGTCCCAAAAGTGGAGTAATGAAGATCCATGTGGAAAAACTAGCCACTTGTCAACATAATACAATATAACTCTGTATACATGACTAGAAATCTGGAGTATATAGCAGTCTTGGCTACATATAAGTATAATGGCCATGAACAGGCATAATGTACATATGTCATAAGTGGTCACAACAACAAACAATACACAGTGGAGTCTGGTCTCCATACTGAATGAAGACATCCTGTACATGATAAGGTACACCGCTCCGGTATGAGAACTGAAATCCCATAGGTACTGTCGTGATCAAGGTAGTAGCATAAATGGAATGCCACCATAACCTTGGGTCTTCTACACAAATTGTTGATGGTACATGTCCCACCATGTGAATAAAGATGTTGAGGTTGAACATGATGAAACATCCTCTGATTATCGGTCATTGATGTATACCATTAACACACATGCGACAACCCACTGATGATGAAAATGGGTGTCAAGGTACCAAGTGCAATCAACAAGTGCAGATAAAGGTGCTGAGGTGGAACACTTGAAGAATCCATCAAGTAGGAGACATTGATGTTTTCCCAATCTGTCGATGGTGAGAGAACCTGGCACCGATGATTGCAAGTCTCAAGGCACTCAATTGAATGTAGATCCCAATTATAGAATAAATTATCTAAATTCGATGGAATGAAATTCATTGGAAGGAGGGCATTAAGGAATCCCCCATAAACCAACACAAGGTACACAACAAGGCTGTATGATTTGGAAGAACTTAGACGGACAAGATGTGCACGAACTAGTAACCATGTGAGTCTCTCGTGTATACTAGATGCAAATAGCATGCGAAAGAGATCATATCAATATCATCCAATGATGAAAACTATTGACGGAGGTGAGGAAACCACCAATAGGGTCTAATGGAATCCAAGACATGACATGAATCCCAATGTGTGAATATATTTCTTGCCATCAAACATCAGGGAAACCACTCAGTCATTGACCAATGATGAGATGCCATCTGTTGAGTTCAAGGTCACCTACCAATGATGAAATTAGGCATAGGGTGCCATGTAGGACAACAAATCTATAATGTACCAAGAATGGCTGACATGTAGAGTCAAGATAACTGAGGAATGGTCGACTTAGGCTAGACTTCCTTCAAACAAGAGCACGAGGGAGATGAAGACACTTAGGCAACATAGACTCAATTGTGTGCAAATTGGGACAACTTTGTGACATACAAGGCATCAACAGAGGCTCCATATGGAATGTAATCTTAACCATTCAGTGGAGAAAGCTCTGAATAATGAGTACAACTCCTACGTACATACTAAAATCCCAACCCATGATGGATGGACTCATAAGCTGTGTTCTGTTCAAAGGTGACACGACAACTGCCAATATATGACAATATCATTTCCCATCCAACTTTTTATGTTTTTTTTTTTAATTTTTTGGTATTTTTCATATTATAAAGATTGAAATAAAATAAAATGTGCTTATAGTACAACAAAGAGGAAATGAGTGTTGCGGTCAAGCAAACTAGTTCCAAGCAGTGGAACATACCTATGCTCAATGCAAGGAAATGCATGCAGGATAAGGACACTCGGGGGAATGTTTCCCCTCGGGTGAGGGGTGATTAAGCTGCAAAGGATAAATAATAGGCTTTGCTTGGCTAGAGTTGATACAAACTCAGACAATCTAGATTATAATATCGAAGCAGGGAGCCGACATTAAGCTCAATAAGGCAAGCTGATGCATGCAATTCATTTACAACTTGATATAAACAGGAGTCCCTAAGGGAGATGGCTAGCATAAAATATAATAAAGAACATGAAGTTTCTATTCAAAGTCATGGAGGGACTACAAGGGACTCCAAGACCTAAGGAGGAAGCTCAACATGGGCATCAAATGGAAAGGTGGGTTCTAACTAGGGTACCTATGATCAGGAAAGCTCTACCTCTTACATAATGACACTTCTAGAAGCAACATGAAGGTTCTATGTCATTAAGAAGTGGGTTCCTATCTATGGTTAGTGTGACATAGTAATAGGACAATGCAATAATTCAAGTGGAATACGATCATATCCTATATGCAAGTAAAGATTCATACCTGCCACATGCATGAACAAGCTCAAAAATGGTCAAATTCCACTAAGGCTTAGTGAAACTGCATTAAAAAGGGACCTTGCACAACAATATTAGTCCAACACAGTTGTAAATAATAAATAGAGGGTCTAAACTATACTAAAGTGTGTAAAAAGTTTTAATAAATAGTAAAAAATTCAGTATTTGCCATATCATTTGTTTTTACCTCTCATAGTGATTTTGGATCTCTTTGGTCCCTCAAACTTCAAAAGCAGATTCTGGAACCTATGAGAAACGAAATCAACAACCATCGGGACTAGATAATTCCTCTCTCCATTCTATTTCAATTCATTGCTTTTATTTCAAGTTTTAATGCTCGAATTTTAAGTTTTTGGATACAAAATTATGTTTCTCTGCCCATGCAGATGACAAGTCATCGGGTCGCATATAGGGATTGATACACGTGGGAAACATGAAGCCCGATCACATAGCCACACTTTTGTTGACATAGTGACCCGCATGGAGCACCGTGAATGTTGTTTTTTAAGTATGGAACCTCACGAAATTCCTTTTCCTTTGCAGGATGGTGGTTGAGTGGAGGGAGAGAGAGCATGAAGATGTTGACAGGGTTGTGCATGGTTATTTCATTTCCAAACAAGCATTGCAAAGGTGTGGGATCTATAAGTTTTGGAATCTTGGGAGCATGTGTTCTCAACCAAGACTACTTCAAATTCTTATAAACTATTGGTATCCGAACTTGGAGGCATTCATATTGGATGGGATGCCATTAAGACTTGAGGTAGAAGACATCTATCTCATCATCAAACGATCTCCCCGAGGAGAGGTAGTGAATATTAGGGCTCGTGGAGCAGGTGGTGCAATGAGTATTGACAGGTATATAGATATATGTTGCCTTTCCAATACTAAAAAAGTGGGAAGTCAAGTCCCCACCAATGCAATCCAGAGCCTTAGTCTCAAAGTGATCATTTTAGTTCTAGCTAGGATATCAGGTTCGACATCACTACACCAGGTATCACAACCTCTCATGTTCTACATGGTAGAATGTACGAATCCCATCATCTATCACTGGAGCACTTCCTTATTGGGTAGCATGAAGCATCAGCTGGTAGAAAGCAAGGTTGGTCAGACCAAGAACTTTGGGTTCACCAACATATTATGCACTTTTTTCTTTGAGAGGGTATTGAGCCTTAGTCCCAGGGTTGAGATCCCTCCTCTATTGGTGTTTGAGAAAATATGAAGAAACTTGAACTTGAAAACTTTAATCCACAATTACAGTGCAAATAGATCTCATCAATAATCCAAAGACATCAATAAATCAAACCATAGAACACAATATATACCTTGGGAAAACCCTCCACTACTTTAGAGGATAAAAAAACCCATCAAACAATCTTAGAGTATGATTGATAATCGACAGAGAGTGATTACAACACAATAGCAGATTGCTTGATCATAAAGCACAAGAGAGGAGAGATCAAATCGAACACTGTATACGTCTTTCCAAGTGCATAACACTTTAATAACAAGCCAAATTCAGTCATCCAAGGAAGATGACGAATATTTGCACGCTTTAGTAACATGTTAACACTGAGAACACTATTTTGTCTTCAACCATGAGCATCCTCTAGACTAGGTGCTAAGTTGACACTTCATAATTAACTTTCACAATGAAGATATGCACCCTCCATTAATTCACTGAGTTTAACTACCTATAATTGAGTTGTTAACTTATTGAACTAAAATGAATTGAATGGAATTGAATGTACCTATAGGAGAACTGAATGTAACTAAACAAAACTGCATGTAACTGAACAGAAGTGAATGTAACTAAACAGAACTGAATGTAACTGAACATAACTATATGTAACTAGTTCCTCTCCATCAATGCCATCCTCAACAACCACTTTTTTAAATTAAGGAGTTGATTCATTAATTAGTTGAAACTTATTTATCACCATTAAGACTCAACCAATGTCTTATAAGTTTGAGTTCTCTAGGAGGAATGCATGGGCAATTCGAATGCTCTCTCTATCTCTGTGCTCATCTCTATTTAATTAATTTTGCATGGTCCTTATGTGTTCAATTAATTAATCATCTATATCGTTTCATACTCGTAAGATTGTTCCTGAAGACTTGTAGCCCTTGTTGACCATGACTAGCTATACATTACATAGTATATCCACTTTGTTGGTTGTGGAGCATGATCTTCCAGATCCAGAGATATTATTCAGTTGTGTTTGTACCCTAGGTTTACTGTACACTCGTTCCCCAAATTTGGGGTTTGGGGGCAAAGCCCCTAAGAATTTTTTTGGGGTTGTTTGTTGACCAACAATTTTGCGGACCCATGGTAGTGGGTTAACCATATTATTTTCCCATTGTATTTCCCCTATAAAAGAAAAGCATTGTAATACGGTTGTGTATGGTATTGTATTGTATTGTAGCATTGTAAACAATCTCTGTGATTGTGTGAGAGAGACTATGAGAGCGTGAAGAGGAAGTGTAGTGGTATTGCTACAGGTTGTATCCCTTCATATTTTTGGACGGTAATAAAAGGACTGGAAATTTCTGTGTGGAGGTAGCCCATCATTTGGGTGAACCAAGTTATATATGTGTCTCTCTATAATGTGTTTAGTGTGTTTTGCATCTTGTTTAATGATTTAATTGTATAACTGTTATTGATTTGCGGTCCTGTTTCTAACACACTTTACACAGTAAAGTACACCACCTCACAACATGGGGATATTTGTAGAACTTGATATTACTCACAAGTCTACTGCCTTGATATTACTCACAAGACTTACTTGATATTACACACAAGCTTATTGACTTGATATCACTCACAAATATACTGCCTTGATATTACTCACAAGACTCGGCTTGATATTACTCACAAGCTTTACAACATCACCACCTCAATCATATGAGTATATTTGTAGGAATTAATGTTACTCACAAGTCTACTGTCTTAATATTACTCGCAAGTCTGGAGAATGACTCTTGATGTTGTAATATCAACACTCCCTGTTAGCGAGGGAGACATTATTTTCCATACCAAGCTTATCTCAGAAGTGTCTGAAATTCGTCACAAATAGAGGCTTTGTCACCACATATGCAATATGCTCCTCAGTAGCTATATACTAAAGTTTTACCTTACCTTTCTAGACCATGTCTCAAATGAAGTGATACTATCATTTCTATGTGTTTCGACTTGTCATGAAACACATGATTTTCGAAAAGCTTTATACAACTTTGGTTGTCACACCTTATCACCGTAGGCTCTAGATTTTCACCAAAGAATCCTCCAATTATATTTCTTAGCCACACTACTTCTTTACAAGTAGTACTAGCAACAATGTACTCATCCTCTGCTGTGCTCTGGGAAACTGAACCCTGCTTTATGCTAGACCAATAAATCATAGCAGAACCCAAGCAAAAACAATATCTAGAAGTGCTCTTCCTATCTACAATGTTGCCACCCTAATCAGAATCAGTATAGGCAAGCAATAATACTCCTCCGTTGGGCACATACCTGAGTCCATAAGAAACTATACCGCATAGGTACCTCAAGATGTTCTTACCTGCAACCCAGTATCTGTGTCTAGGATTATTCATGAACTGACTCAAAATGCTAACTACATAGCCAATGTCTGGCCTCAAATGTATCAAGTACATCAATGAGCTATTCTAATCAATCGTCTGTATAATGTGGGGTCCACTAGATCCGATCCAGTCTTAGTATCAGAGTTTCCTCAAATTGGAATCCATCAGATTTTTTATGGATTTACAATCCACCATTCCAAATCAACACAAGATGTCCACTGTGTACTTCCCTTGATATAGAAATATATCATCATTCCTTTTCCAAATCTCAAGACCTAGGGAGTAGTGCATAAGACCTAAGTATTTCATCTCACACCTTGAGGTAGGATCCCTCTTACACTTAACAATAAGTTTTTCTTCTCCAGTAAGGAAAATACCATCAACATATAGTATCAGAGGTTGGTTCTCCATTACTTTGAAGTACAAGTTAGAATCTGCATCACTCTTCAAGAAACTTAGTTTTTGATGGTAACTGTCTATTCTGGAATACCAAGCCCGAGGATCTTGCTTTAACCCATACATGGATTTCTTCAACTTGCAGACATGAGACTCCTTCCCATGTGTCACGAAACCCTCGGGCTTCTCAACGTAAAATTCTTCCTCAACCTCACCATTGAGGAAGGAAGTATTCACATCCATCTAGTGAAGCTTCCATCCTAATATTGATGAAAGCAAAATAATAGATCTGATGGTAATATACCTGGCCACTAGAGAAAAAGTCTCCTCATAATCAATTCCCTCTTTCTGAGAGAAGCCTTTAGAAACAAATCTGGCTTTGAAGTTTTCCACATTTCCATATGCAACATGCTTTATCTTGTAAATCCATCTGGAAGTAACAACTGGCTTTCTCTTAGGTCTGGGAACAATATCCCAAACATCATTCTTCATAATGGAATGATACTCTTATGTCATAGAATATTTCCACACTTGCTGCTCGACAACCTCTTCATATGATGAAGGCCATGAGTCATCAATGTTGCTCATCAGTGCAACATATCCAGAATATCTATTAGGATGCTTGTGCTCTATGGAAGTCCCCAATGGTTCTCCATGCTTCTCATCATCTCTCAATACATCTCGACACTGTGTTGACCTCCTCTTTGTATGAGGTTGATCAACCAGTTCAACTGGTTCATCAATGACATGTAACTTTGTATGCTCTACTGGATTCTCCCTCTGAACATTAGAAGGGAAAGAATAATCCTCATGATCCTCTCAAATAGGAATCTCAGTCTCCTTAGTATTTAGATCACATTCAATATCTTTTGGCCGCTTGAATGTCGCCTCCTCATGGAAAGCCACATCCCGAATCACCTCAACATGTCTCTAACCAGGTACATAAATTCTTAATTCTTTGAAGGTCTCGCTGTAGCCAACAAAAGTTCCCTTCTTTCTAGAAGGTTCCATCTTGGCTCTCTTTTATTTTGGAATGTGAATTACACAGGACATCCAAAAACTCCAAAATGTGATATGTATGGTTTCTCACTAGTGAACACCTCTTCAGGTGTTTTCTCGTTAAGGACTGCATGCAGACTTCTGTTCTAAATGTACACTGTTGTACTAGTAGCTTCTGCCCACAAATAAACAAAATATCTCAATCATGTAACATGGCCTTTGTATCCTCACAAACAGTTCTATTGTTTCTTTCTGCAACCCCATTCTGTTTTGGGTTGTAAGGAACTGTTAATTGTCTACATATCCTTGTATCACTACAAAAGTAATTAAAGGCATTTGATTCAAATTATCTTCCATTATCAAACCTTGGGGCATGTATATTACTATTTGTATGGTTTTCAACTAAGGCTTTAAACTCTTGGAATTTATAGAAGGTTTCACTTTTGGATTTCATGAAGTAAACCTAGGCCTTACGAGAGAAATCATCAATGGATAAAACATAGTGAAGGTGCCCACTGAGGGAAGGGGTAGACATGGGTCCACATACATCTGAATGTACTAAGTCAAGGATGCCTTTATATCTAGTATGGATTCTAGGAAATGTCTTTTAACATTCTTTCCTAAAGCACAACCTCGATAAATAGAATTATGAACAGAATCGAAACTAGGCATGCCTTTCACCATTCACTACAAACCAGGAACTGCTATGAAGTGAAGATGTCTGAGTATCCTATGCCAAAGCTCACATGGTATGCTAGTATGATGTATCATGGCTGAAATAAGATTTCATGGGACCTTGTAAAGCCCACCTTCTCAAACTCTAAAAATAATAGCAGTATCAAGGTTCTGGTTCTTCGGCCACAAGTATGCTTGATTCTTAATGAAGATCAGATAGAAGCCTTTATTTTCAAGGACATAAAAAAGAGTAGGTTCTTCGTCAATACAAGGACATGCAAAATGTACTACAGATGTAGTGTGTCTCTTGAATTTATCTGGAAGGATGTGGATCCAACTCCTTCGATTGAATATGTAGAATTGTCTCCCATTTACACCATGCATGAAAATTGTTTCTCCTTTAGGTTGGAGAGTGCACCCTTGTACCCTGACATGTGCTTGGAAGCACCACTGTCGATCATCCATGTATATTCTCTTATGATGATAGATCCAGACAAAGCTCAGATAATATAAGACTATCTTCTAGCCTCTTTCTCTTCGGGTGTAATCTTTTGTGGAGTTTTTTCTACGGCAGTGGAGGCATGAACCTTTCCTCCATCCTTCTTATTTTTATTGCACTATCTTGCAAAGTGACCTTTATTTCCACAGTAGAATAATTTAAACTTTTATTTTTCAAGATTCTTTGTAATCTCTTTCTTTTTTGCATGAACAAATTTCTTGGGAGTGAAAGGCTTCCTCCCTTTCTTGGTTCTAGTCGTGAGAGCTAGATTCTCTTCTTTAGTGTGCACTGCTTTGTTATGGATGTGCCCTTCTTCTTGATTGCAATCATTCCAAAGTATTTAAAAGTTGGGTTTCTCTTCTCTTCTATTTACCACAACAAGAAAGGTATTCCATGAGGCAGGGATCCCATCGATGGTGGTTTGAAGAAGATCATCCTCATCCATCTCCACATCGATGCTTGCAAGTTGATCCTTCACCTGTGAAATATTTGTGAAGAAGGAGGATATTGTCTCATCTCTTTCCATCTTCATGTTGCACAACTAGTTCTTCAAATCCCTCTTTTGAGCAAGGGACTTCTTCTTATAAAGGTTTGTGAGTGTGTCGAAACACTCCTTTATCGTCTTCAATGGCGTGATCACAGACATGAGATTGTTCTTCACTGAGTCATATATGATCCTCTTTGCATTTGCTTGACTCTTCTTGTAATTTGTTATTCCTACATTTGTAGTGGGCTCTTTGATCATAGAGGTTAGAAAAGAATCAAGATCATTCTCTTCAAGAATATTGATCACCCTTGCCTTCCATGTATTGAAGTTGGATGTTCCTTCGAGTCTATCTTCCAGTCATATGGATATTGATGCCATTTCTTCTAGATCTTGCTCAATGCTTCAATATCTATGAAGTATTAGAGTGTTTGCACAAAACTAAGCTCTTGCACGCGCTCACCCTGATACCATGTTAGTGTTTGAGAAAATATGTAGAAACTTGAACTTTAAAACATTAATCCACAATTACAGTGCAGATAGATCTCATTAATAATCCAAAGACATAAATAAATCAAACCATAGATCACAGTATACACCCTAGGAAAACCCTCCACTGATTCGGAGGATTAAAAACCCAATAAACAATCATAGAGTATGATTAATAATCGACATAGAATGATTACAACACAATAGAAGATTGCTTGATCAGAGAGCACAAGAGATGAGAGATCAAATGGAACACTCTATATGTCTTTCCAAGTGCATAACACTTTAATAACAAGCCAAATTCAATCATACAAGGAATATGGTGACTATTTGCATGCTTTGGTAACATGTTAACACTGAGAACACTATTTTGTCTTCAACCATTTGCATCCCCTAGACTAGGTGCCAAGTTGGCACTTCATAATTAGCTTTGATAATGAAGATATGCGCCCTCCATTAATTCATTGATTTTAACTGCCTCTAACTGAGTTTTTAGCTTACTGAACTGAACTAAACTGAATGTAACTACATGCAATTGAATGGAACTGAATGTAATTGAACAGAACTGAATGTAACTGAACAAAACTGAATGTAACTGAGCATAACTAAATGTAACTAAACATAACTAAATGCAACCAAACATAACTTAATGTAACTAGTGCTTCTTGTCCTACCGTGTTAATCTACGATGTCAGCATACATACATAGTTTTCATACCACTAGTGTCATCTTCAACAACCACTTGCATAAATATTAATGTGAATGTTTATGTGAATGCTTCTCCTTTGATTTTTTGACAAATTCCAATCTAAAATGTAATTTGAATATGAATCAACAATTTGATTATAACGACTAGGTATATGAATGTATGTAATGTAATCAAAATGTTGTTCCAACAATATTACCCTTAAGAATCTTCTCAGTAATGTACAATCTTGAATGCGGTATCGTCTGTTCAATTGTGATATAAGAAACTACAAATCCATACGAACCTCTAAAGACTGAATACCATTTGAGATGGCATCTCGTAATAGTTTAATTACAGCACTATACTTAACCACATTATTCAAGGATGGCTAGAGGCATACCCCTCTTGAAGACAGAAGATGACCCAAGCATCAGAAGCTAAGTTCAGTGTATGGAGGATGGTACCATCCACAAATACTAAGTACATCGAAGACTCAATCGACATTTGGAAAGCAATAGGAAGCATGTCAACAAACCGATGAGACTACAAGAAAAAACTAAAAAGGATGCAAAATTGTACAATAACATACAAATTACTAGCCTAAGATGGAAACTCAGGCGTAGTACTTCTTAAGGTAGATCCCATTTCTAAGATCCGTCATCATGTTCCCTTCATAATCCTCTAACTCATAAGCTCCCTTCTCTAGGACACGCCTCATGATGTAAGTACCATGCCACATAGGATTAAATTTACCTGCCCCCAATGGTTCATTGACTTGATCATATAAAAGGACCAAGTCACCCTCGTTATACTGACGGTGATGAACATAATTATAGTATTGGGCCTTGACACGAAGCTTATTCACTTATATTGTCATGGTGGAATCTTGACTCTACTCATTGAGCTGCTCGAGGTGGAATAATCATTCTTCTAAGTCTGAGATGTCAAGAAAGAGATCTATGTCTAGTTTCAAGGAAGGGATCTCGCATTCAACGGGTAAAACCGACTCCTCCCCATGAACTAACTAGTATGGTAAAAAACCGGTGGAAGTCTTAATAATGGTCTGGTAATCCCATAAAGCAGGGTACAACATGGTATGCAAATTAGTTTTTCTTTGTGTGATGGTTTTCTACGGAATGGTCTTAAGAGATTTATTTACTGCTTTGACATGACAATTTGCTTGGGGGTAATAAGAGGAAGAATGCTCCTACTTAAACCCCAAATTCAAAGCTAATTCATCCATCGTCTTATTTTGGAAGTGACTACCATGATCAGTGACAACCTCCTTCGAGATCCCGAACCGGGTGATAATCTAATTGAAAATGAAGTGAGCGATCGTCTCACCATTAGATTTGATTGTAGGCATAACCTGTGCCCATTTCATGAAGTAATACATGGACACAAAAATATGATGATGTCACCTAGTTGAAGCTGAGTTGCAATCTTTTAAACCCATCCCCCACTTAGTGACGGGACCAACCGTGATAATAAGCTGTAACAGGGCGGGATGCGAGTGCATGTTACGAGAAAACTCTTGGAAAGGGTGACATCTCTTGACCACATTAGCACAATATTTAAAGATCGACATCCAATAAGAATCTGCTCTTTGAATCTTTTGAGGTGTATCAAGCCCAGATAAATGACCACCACATGCCCCATCATGTCAATCATTAACCAAAACCTTAACCTCCTCGTGTGTCAAACAAGGATGCAATATAGATTCCACTCCACAATGAAACAAGGTGTCAACAATGATGAGGTAGTTCTTAACATTATGACATAAGCGTTGTCGCTCATCCCTCAAGAGATGTGGAGGGAAATTTAAAGTATGAATATAGATGATAATATCGCCATACCAAGGGTTTGTATACGAGATGAGGAAAATGTGCTCATCCACAAACGAGTCCTCATGAATCATGTCCTCATCCATCCTTGGGAGATCTGATATAAGCTCCATGAAGACCAAATATTTCTTGGAATTTTCCGAAACAAAATCAAGGTCAAATTCTTGTAAGATAGCAATCCATTTATTATATTTCCCTCCTATCATTCATCTAGCCAAGACGAACTGAAATGGATTGATATGTGCTACAACCATGGTATGGTGAAGTAAGATGTAGTGTCTCAATCATTGAATTGCATGAACATCCGTTAAGGATAACTTCTCGACATGAGTATATCGAAGTTCTGCATCGATGAGATTCTGGGTAAGATAATAAATAACGTTCTCATGGAGCTCATCATCCTCTTGAACCGGAACCATACCAATCAACTCCTAAGACCCGACCATGTACAACAAGAAATCTATACTATAATCTGGTGAAATAAGTCGAGGGGTCGATGCCGATGCTTTCTTAAGGGCATCGAAGGACTCTTGGGCTCACTCACCCCATAAGAATGAAGTATCCTTCTTCAATAAATGCATAAAACCCTTGGTCAAATTGGTGTAATTTACAACAAACCGACGCAAGAAATTAGCCATCCCTTGGAGACTCTGAAGTTGTCTAATTGTGCAAGGTAGGAAACTGAAGTATCACCTCAACCTTCAATGGATCGACCATAATCCCCTCCTTTGACATAATTAATCCCAATAAACGACCAATCCTACTATAAAATATGCAATATTAAGGGTTCAAACGAATCTGAACGACGACATCTTTCAAAGACCAAACAAAGATGGCCTGGATGATCCACTCTTTTACGAGAGTGAGTAGCGAGGTTGTCCAGATACACCTCAATGATACGTTTAAGGTCTTGAAAGGCGAATATCATCACCTGCTGAAAAGTAGCTCCAACATTTTTCAAGACAAAAGGCATTTTCTGGTATGCAAAAGTACCCCGAGGACATATAAATGCAGTCTTATGTTGATCCTCGGGTTTAATTTGGATCTAATTAGAGCCCCAAAAACGCTTCATAAACGAAAAAATATCACTTCCTACACACTCATTCAAAATATGATCAATAAATGGCATGGGGAAGTTATCTTTAGGACAAGCCCTATTCAGGTCTTTAAACTAACTACACACATGGATGGTCCCCTACTTCTTATCTACAGGAATGAGATTGGATACCCATTCGGTAAAGGGAACTGGGTAAATGAAGCCAACTTTAAGCAATTTTTCTACCTTAGCCTTAATGGTAGGTTCCTTACAGGGATTCACAGTGTGCAAACGTTGTCGAACAAGATTAGCATTAGGATACATTTGTATTTCATGTTCAATAATATGGGGATCAATCCATGGCATTTCTTCATACGACCAAGTGAATACGTGGTGAAATTATTTGAATATCTAGATGTATGTTTGAATATCCTCCGGTGAACAATCAAAATGGATATAAACATTCTCTACTTTACCAAGGGTCCGATAAGTGTTGATTGGAATGGTTGGCGATCTTTTCACCATGTTTCCTTCAACATATATACCATGAGTACCTAATGGGAGCACAAGATGACGAAATTTCTCACTTAAGGTTGTTCAAAATTCATCACACTCAATCTGTTCAAGATCTGGGTGGAAGTAATATCGATGATGCATCTCCTCCCAAGGTTGTTCCAGATCAATCATGTCCTTGATAATAGCTTCATCTGAAGGAAAAGTGTCATTAAGTTAATCCTGTGAGCATGACAAAGTGGTCACCCAACCAGGAGGCATAAGAAGATCCTCCTCTTTCGTCGGTGAAGGGGAAGGATCAGGGTCTATAGTGATATCAAGCATGACATGGTAGGCAATTTGCACTGTAGACAATGAGATTTTTGTGTTGATGGGTGAATGAACTTCATCCAAAATAAACAAAGAAGGGAGAGTCCACAGGTTGTTTAAATATGAGGTACGAAACGAGACCAAAATCAAAGGTGACAAAATGCCACCAAGCATAGAATCAATAGATAGGATCGATGCCAAAAATCTAAAGGTTCCCATCAACGAAGGATACATTCCGACACCAATGTTCTCAGTTGCTGGATGAGAATTATCAATTACTGGGATAACATGACCTAGTGATGCTGATGAACCAAAATTATCAAATGATAATTGATCGATCGTCACAATCCTATATTTGTAAGGAAAGCACACGACACGATCACCTTCATGGCATAAATCCAATTCTAACCCAATGAAATATTATAGTCAAGGGGTGCATCAACCACCTCAACCTCGAGCGACATGGTCTTCCCCCCCAACTAGACCTAAAGAGAAGGAATAATTCCATGCAGTATAAAGGAATGTCCATCAAAAGTTGTCAACATAGTCATAGATTTGGACAACATGGGAGAGACAAGGCCCTTCCAACAAGCAAAAGACATCACGAAGATCACAACATCTTCATCAATAATTGTACGTTTAACAATGTTATCCAAAAACTCCACATGGCGTTGAAAAGCCACATGGTAAGCCAAGCAAGTCTGGACATTATGACTCTCTAACTTGACAACACTGGGGCCATTTGGGTTAGCCACTCCTAAAGTAGTTAACAATGATTTCCTCTATGAGGGACAAGTCTAAATCACCTCTAAGGTCGACATAACACATGGAGTCTATCCCAAATCCTCAACGATAGAATATTGCGGGGTGACTGGAGCATTGGGATTAAGCATCGAGCGCTTAAGGACTCCTTTCAGTATGCGTGGTATAGTTTCGGGCTTGTCAATATGCAAAGGGATCTCTATAAGTGGAGGCTCTTTTCCCATGGTCAGTTGTGACAAACCATAATCATGTGAACGAGTCGCAACATGTATGGTCGACAACATATTGATACAACCATGAGCACTTTTTAGGACCGATGGGTTTTGACTCCCACCACTTTCGGTCGTCGGAGTCCTCGAAGTCATATTTGATTGTGTGGAAGGGGATCCGTCACCACAGCTAGGATCTGTGCGATAAAATTTGAGGCCTCGTCAATCCTAGGGCACAATTGTGTAAGATGTCTCATCCACAAAGTTTACATGGGAATTTGACCTTACATTTAGGATTCTTGTCGCCACCAACATTTTCGTCATTCTTGTTGTAATTAACATTCTCCTTTTGATTCCCACCCTTCTTATTATTCTTCCCCTTTTTCCTATTACGTCTCGGTCGTTGGTCACCCTTCTAGTTCGACAAATGCATGGGATGTACATCCACTGATTAGGTGGGGGTGGACGAAGCCATAAATTTTTTGACTGTAGACTGGTTAATATACAAAATTTGTATTTGACATGTAATGTGGTCCACATCTTTCGCACTTGTAGAGCCAACAATGCCATTGGCATGCGGCCCAAGTTTAAACTTAGGGTCATGATTCGATCTCGGTGTGTGAGGAACAATCTCATAAAGGAGCCAAGACTGGGGATGGATCAAGTCTAATTGTGGAGCTCGAAAAATGTCTTGTTCCTCAGTGTCCACTCCGGACGTTGAAACATCCTTCATGACACAAGGAAATAGAGACTTAAGGAACCACTCTAGAAAGAATTTCGATGGAGTGTTGGCGTTAATCAATTACTTTCATCTATGCTAGTCTTTAATATGGTCATAAATATGAGTGGCCTTGTCTTGCCGAAAGGTCGACAAGATTTATACACCGGGATTGTAGCGAAACGACAACTAAAAATGATTAAGGAAGACGATGGCCAAATTGTTGAAGGTTCGATATGTGCCCTGAGGAATCTTTATATACCATTTCGCAACTGGACCCATATGGGTGCATTGAAATAGTCTCAATTGAACAAAATCATGGTTCAATGAATTCGAATAGCACTAGAGATGAAAAGTCGTAATGTGATCAGCATGATCCTTGTCCTTCTTACCTTAAAACTTCGGAATGTCTAAAGGAAGCTTGGAAGGGACCGGAGGCCATTCTATATCATGACACGTCGGGTCGTTCGTGAGTCTAGACAGATTGAGAAGATTCAACGTAGCTAAAAAATGGAGCCTAGGTTGTGACATTTGATTCCATGCCCTCTGGAAAGATTGGTTTTGAGACAACTTATTCTATTAAAGGCAATGACCTTGACTGATCGAATAATAACCTCCTCCCATATGACCCATGTAAGGATGCGCGTGCATTTGAATGTAAGGCATTCCTTGGGAAGGCTGGATAATATTACAAAAATTACCCATATGATGTACTAGATGGGCCCCAGACATTGAGTGAGGCACATATCCTCCAGACACAAGGATGCCAAATGACGAGGGAAACATACCAAAAGGACCATGCCCTCCCAAGGGCCTGCTCGATGTGTGGGGAGGATTCGTCATGAGAAGCACATTCGAAGGGATACGTGTAATGGACAATGGGATAAAAGATGGGATATAAGTCATAGACCTAATGCTCACATATCCACCACCACCCATAACATGATGAACACTAGTGTGAGGAGCAGATGAAGGTGGTGGCCACCCCCCAATGAATGGAGTAGAAGGACATATATGACCACCTCCAAACTGATATGCAATGAAAGGGGTTGATGTGCCCCCAAGTCTAAAACTAGGTCCAGTGCTAAGAATGTGGATGGATAATGGTATACTAGTTGAAACATTTGACATTCCAAACGTACAAGGATTTGTGGTAGATGGAACATACTAAGCCTCGGTATCCGACCCTCCGAAGGATAGTTTGGGACATAGTCCAAAGACCATGTGAACTTGAAAGGGTTCATTCCTACGAGATGGGAAAGACCAGCTGTATGCGGGTCGGTGTAAACCGGAGTCCCTGGGATCCATAAGGTAGTGGTAGAAGGATCCCCATGGAATCCTCCTCCCAATGCAAACGAAGGGGGTGGAGGGAAATTTAGAGTGTTATAAATAGTGCTCATCATACAAATCTTATGGAGATATCTATGGGAAAGGGTACACCTATAAAGTCTATCCATCTCATAAAGAGGTTGTGACAGGTCAAAAGGAGGTAAGCATGTTAAACGACGAGAACGACGGAGCACCAGAGCTCGATCCACGATGACTCCATGAATAGAGACTCAAAAACAATGATCCCTATGGACAACAATATACATAGAGCACACCCCTAAATAAGCTAGGACAAATGCACACGAGCAAGGAATGAGGATAAATGAGCTCCTAAATGCAATAGGTATGTCTCGCCTAGGAGAGGCTTGAGACTCCCATACATTACAAGCAGAGGTGTGTGACCAATTATAGTGGCCCTCAGCTTCAATGCATAAATTGACTGTGTCGTTCGACCCCTACTTGGCCAAGACACTCATAGAATAACCTTTGTAAGTACCCCATGTGATACCTAGGAAAATAAACTAAGGTCACCTCAATACAACCAATGCTCAAGCAGAAGGTGGAAGGCAGTATCCACCGTATGGGCAGGGTAACTAAGCTCGAAGCTCGAAAGCACCAAAGGTACCTCAAAATCCCCCATATACGAATAGGATCCTGGAAATATCTCCGATGCTCACTGAAGGTAATGGAGGGTTATCCCCACAATTACTGTGCGCGCTACCTCGTGCTTAACTCTTATGTAAGAGGAGATTCCTGAGAACACCAATGACATCAAGGATTTCTCCTCTCCCTGGTAATACACCTAATTGTTTCCATTTATATATAGTCTTGGAGAAGTTTACTCACACAATCCTATTCCAAGAATCTAAAACCTAAGCTTGTTGGTGCACCCTATAAAATTAAATCTTTCTACTCAATTTTAAATTAAGAATTCCATTTAATAGTGTGCTTATTGAAGGGATATGGTTGTGAAATGAAGGATGTTATGACTTGGCAATAAAAGTAAACATGCACACCTGAAAACATGCAAAGTGCAATCTTGTTTTCCAAATGAAAAGATGGTATGCCACTAAATGAAATGCACAAAAATAATTTCCTTTCCTTTCAAATGCAAATGCAAGCCTAGACTAATGCCATTCCAAGCAAATCGATGCAAGTGCTTCTTTCAATGCAAATGCAATATGCAAATGAACATGCATTAAAGAATTTTTTTTGTTGTATTTTCACAATAAATGAATGAAATTGCAAAAGAGAACCACTAAACTCTTAGTCCCCAACAACAAGTATAAATACACAAAGATAACAAGACACCAATATTCAATTATTCATGCACTAAAATCAAAACAAAAAGGGAGAAAATAACAAGAACAACTTCTCTAAAAACTTATAAAAAGAGGTTTCTAGTCACAAAAGAAGCAACCAATAGACAACATAGAGGTTGCGGAAGACTTAACAATACTCACAAGCCACCCAACAATCCCCCACATCAAGATATCAAACAAAAAATGAGGTGTATGCTATCCTATCAAAGGATAGCCCGCGTATATACATGATTGTCAATACTGTGACCCGCGTATACAAAGAAAAAGGGGGTAAAAATCAAGCTTAAGGCCAAACCATTTCAAGGAACTGTCAACAGATGACTATACTACCAAATGCGACACAGAAACTTAAAGAAACAAAGAGCAAATTAAGAAAAAATGCACCCAAAACCCCAACAAAAAGGAGACCTCCCCAGTGGAGTCTCTTATTACGTTATAGAGAAGATCTTCCTATGGCTTGGGGTGGACCACAACAGATAGGAGGACACCATAAATCACATCCATCATCAAATATGCTAGATAAATTAAAGAAGCTAACAACTAAGGGATAGAGTATGTACCTCAATTGGATGTTCGAAGAAGACCACCGTTGAGCCCGTGATCCAATGCTTGTTCCCTACTATTTTCCCTCAACAACAAATATATATCTAGTTAGCATTCAAACTAGCATAATCCATTTAAACAAGTATAAAGCAAATATACCCATGGAGATAAATATAAACATTTGCACATTAAATTTGGATGAGAAATGGACATTTCTATTAATATAAAAGCAAAGATACAATGTGACAACCTATGTTGGCAACTCGTCGGAACTGAGAAACCAAGTTGCTCCACCTGGTCCTCCACCACTTCAATCCTTCGTAACAAGGAAAACTCACAAAAATAATGGAGAGCTTGGGAGATGAACATAAAGAGTTCTATCAACAAGGATAAAGGGATGTAGACTCTAGCACATGGCAATGGGGAAAATTTTTGCTATAGTTTCCTTATTCTTAAAGTTTCCCCCCCTACAATGCTTCATAATGACTCAACATATAGCCCTCAAATGGGAAAAGAAGGGTCGAAACAGAGCGTTTCCAAGCATATGGAAGGCCAAGGATCAAGCTATTCATTACTTGATGAGGAAAACTCCAAATATTTTTTTTGTTTTGTTTTTGAGCACAAAACCCGATGTACGTGGGATGTAATGGTGCAAGCTGCGTATACGTGGGCCACATAGTTGTTGACCTGCATGTGCCTTCAAAATTGTCTTTTTTAGGGTTAAACTGAAGCATGAGGGCTATACTAAGTAATGGGGATATAGCGAGTCTACATAGGGACAAGGGAAGGCCATCGAGGCATGAATCATAAGGTGTGGAAAATCACGCTATAACAATAGAACCACACTTCGTCCATGAAAGGGCCTCACCATGGGACTTGCACCCACGACACTAGAGCCATGTACAACCCGCGCTAGGGCCACTCCTCCTGTGCTCTCATCATTGCACTGCAACATAACACAAAGGGTCCTCCACTTGGACCTCTGCCTCACCACAAAACTTGATGTCGCCGCTACTACCAAACCCACAATGGGTCGTCGCACAAAGCCTCGTCTCCATTTCACATGAAAACAACAAGAAATATCCCACAATCGATCAATATTGATTACTTAAAGGAGGAGGGATGGTAGCTAGGGAAGGAACCCTAGCCGCTTGGTTATCAGTTGAAACCGACTCTCAAAACCTAAAAACAGAGTTGCAGAGCTTTGCCTAAACATAAGTTCAATGATGAACCTTTCCTTCCAAAAGTTTTGTACTCTCTTTATAAATATGATAAACATGTTGAAAAGTGATGAAGTTAGTCTCCAATGCACTTGAAAAAAATTGTACAAAATTCGTTAGTATTAATTTTTTTTGTTTAGATTATACAACATGTCTAGTAATTGCATGTAATTTTGGGTTTCGTTGAATGCTTACAAATGCATATAAATTTTGTAAAAGCCTATATAAAACACTGATATATAGTTTTATGGTTTTTTAGTTACCATTTTGATAAGGGTTAACAAAAATTTTAAATATAAAAAATGTTGAAATTAATGTGATAACATATATTATGATTTTTATTTTAAAATTTAGAATATTTTTTATGTAATTAAATGTAATTAATAATATTTATTTTTATGTAATTAAATCATTATATATATATATAATTTTAAAATTACAAAATATTTTTTTTATTTGTTAATTTGTTCGTGATTTGTAAAAATAGTTTATGGTTTAAGAAATTATTATCCATGAATCATTATGCAAAACAAGGCTTATCAAAACCAACTATATTAACCAGAAAAAAATCAAAAAAATATTTAATAAAAAACAAATCAACCAACCTTCCATTGTAATGATTGTTTTGATACCTGAGTTGATCATTAGTTAGCTTGTATTATTCATCAATGTTAAATCACTTGTCTTGTTTTTCAACTTTATTTATAATTTGTTAAATAGGTTGTCTTCATCAAAGGAGGTTTATGGTTCATAATAGTGAATATGTCAATTATAGTCATAATTATATTTTTTTTTCACATAGTTATAATTATACCATTATATCTTCAACGTAAAAAATGATTTTGTCTTGTGTTTTTAAAAGTACGATATATTATATAAAATACAAAATAAAAAGCTCACCGACCTAAGTTGTTCCCACTCCACTCTTTCAAAATATTCTTTACCAAATAATATAAAAAAGATCACCTCACCGACCTAAGTTGTTCCGACTCCAGTTTGTCAAAATATTCTTTACCAAATAATTGAGCTCTTAACTTCACAGATTACGAAAACAAAAATCTTTAGCAAATAATTGAACTCTTAACTTGAGTTGAAAAATTATTAAAAAACTATTTGCTAAATGACTTAATAAAACATAATCACATCGACATATTTACAAGAAATTGATCAACAAAATAAAAAGAAGTTGCGACTTTAGCTTAATATTAGAGTTTATAGTAATAAACATAATGACAGAGACCCATTTACAAGAAATTGGTAATTAAAATGAAAAGAAGGTGTGACTTTAGCTTAATATTAGAGTTTATAGTAGTGGCTCAACATTAATGTCCTAATCATCATGGAAGTTTGTTTTGTTTTTTAATATGAAAAATATCATAACTTTATTAATATAAAATTATATTGTTCATTGACCCTTTGGTTGTATAAATTTAGGCATGTTTAGTATATATTAGCATAATATGTATACATGTATATCTTTTTATATTTTTTATGTCTTTTTTTTCAAAAGCAAACAAAACAAAAACAATAATATCATGGAAAATATTATTTGCATAATGGATATCAACTTAAAAAAAGTTTATATCTGATTCCTGCCCAGATTGGTAGTAGTACCATGTAGTGGTAGTAGCACCATGTAGTTTCTCCCATTTCTTCATAGTGCCAATGGGAAGAAGTAGTCCTTGTTTGGATAGCAAGTCTGCCTCATAATTGCGTTCACAGAATATGTGCATGTAGGATATATGCTTAAAGAGTGAGTTGATCCTTTCGATATCCTCATACAATGTTAATAAGAAAATGTTCCATGGTGGCTTGTCAAGCTTCAAACAATCAATAACAAATTTAGAGTCACCATAAATCTGAATTTGCAGGATCCCAAGTGTATGAGCAAGTTTCAATAAGATTTTAACAGCTGGGAATTCAACATAGCTGTTCGTGACTTTGCCAAGACTCACAACGAATAAGAGGTAATGAGTATCAATTGTATGAATAATCCCACCTGCACCACCAATCTGTGGCCTACCCTGTGAGGCTCCATCCACATAATCCTAAAGGAATGAGAAGTCTATGTCAACATCAAGAATAATCCGGTGAGGCTTGATAGGATCACCTTGCATAAACAATTTGAAGATGCCAAGACATTTGCCAGCATAAATTTGCGAAGGAATATGTACTTTTTCGAAGATAACATTATTCCTGGCAAGCCATACACCCCAAATGATGAAGACATGAAGCACAACATACGAATGAAAGTTGATGTTGTTAATCCATGAATTCCAAGATTATTGAATGTTGATACCACACCATACAAATGGAACGTCAATGAGAAAAGCAATTTGTTGCCATATTTCCAATATGTATGGGCAAACCGGGACCTTGCCTTTGAGAACAAGCCAAAAAAATATATTGATCTTGTATGGATAGTTAAGATGCCAAATACTCTTGCACCACCATCAGGGAGGTGGAATACCTTCTGCATCTCTGAGAACCATATATTCCAGTTTGGGAACATAGCAACTACCTTTTGCATTCTTTACCCATAACAAGACATTATCCTTGTCACTGAGATATACATTGCTAACATCAGGTGACTGTAACTATCTATCCCATATGCGACTCTCTAAATTGTTTAGATATAGATCAATCATAGAGATCCAAGACTATCTAAGAATGTTTATGCTATGATTTTTTATCTGGTGAAGATAAATGAGACCTCGATCATTCAGGGAGTTAATCATTTCTTCCAGAAATCACAAGAAATCAATGCATCTAATCCATGGATCTTGTCCAATCCAGACACTTTTGTCGTTGCCAACTTTCCAAGTTAACCAGTCACCAATAAGATCGAAAGAGGAGATGATCGCTTTCCATATGGTGGAAATATGTTTTAGAGACTTGTCCTTATACCAAAACCACTATTCAATGGAGAGTGGAGAGACATATTACTGATATATAACCCAGAACCAGAGTCCCTTACCTTTTAAAATTTGCCAAATGCATTTGGCTGATAATGCCTTGGTGAAACAGGGTAGATCTCTGATACCCCAACTGCCAAGAGATTTAGGGAGTGATGTCCTATTTCAGGTGACCCAAGGGAATGCAAATTCAGATTCATTACCACCCTAAAGAAAGTTTACGCAAAGCTTCCTGATCTTGTGGAGAATACCTGTTGGAACATATGATAATGAGATATAAAAAACATGGATAACTTCAATAATGGAATTGATCATAACCAATATATCCCCAAGAGAGAGCCATTTATTACACCATAAATTGAGTCCATTTTCAATCCGAACAGTCATCCATGCCTAGTCCTCACATATGTAGTCATTGGGATTGATATGGAATCCCAAGTACTTGAGTCCCAAAGAGATGTTAACCATGGTGAAACCAAAATTATTTGTGTGCCATAAATCCTCTCAAGGATATGTATTTGAATGATATGGAGGATTTCAAAGCATTACAAACCATGCTAGTGGAAATGGAAAAGACTCCCATAATCGATTTAAGTAGCAAAGAATCCTTGCGAGAACCATCAGTAAAAAACAACTTGTCATCAACGAAAAGTAAGTGGGAGACAGAGACATTACCACCAAAACGAAAGCCCTTGTATGCTCTAGAGGATACAACTTTGTTGATCATTCTGCTTATGCCATCCATCATTAGTATAAAGATGAGTCAAGCAAGCGAGCATCCCTATCGAATACCTCGCCAAGGTATGAAGAAATTAGCTACAGATCCATTAACAAGTATCGAGAAGGAGACCAAATGAATAGTAGCAAGAATCCAGTTAATCATAGACAACTCAAAACCAATATGAACCAAAATCAATCTGATATGAGTCCATTTAACACGGTCATAAGACTTTGATTGGTCTACTTTGATGATAACCATAGGAGTTTTCCCTGTTTTGGCAGAGTGAAGTATCTCTTGTGCAATAGCTATAGGATCGTAGATTTGTCTTTTCGTGAGTAAAGAAAATTGTTCATCATTAATCTTTTCAGATAATATACTCTTGACCCTATTAGCAATTAACCTTGCAATGATATTGTACACAACCTTGCAGAGTGAAATGGGACGATAGTCGTCGAGATTGGTGTCTTTGTCCTTCTTCAAAATGAGAGCAAGGAATGTGCTATTAAAAGATCCGATTATCCTACCCCTGACTCCAGATTCTTTAGTCACAACCATAAGGTCATCTTCTAAAATGTCCATGAAAATGAGATAGAATTATATGGGGAAGCCATAAGTACCCAAAATTTTATCAACTTTCATAGAGTGTATAACAAATTTCAGTTCACCTAGAGTTACATGTTCTTTCAGAGAGTCATTTTGTTCCTCAGTGACAAAAGAGGGATAAAATGCTATGAGATCCATCATATCACCTACAGTAGTAGTGTTGTCCTCTTTGAATAACAGTGAGAAGTGATTGGTACTAACAACGACAAGATCTTCAAAACCATATACTATTTGGTCATCACCGTTGTCCAATTGCCAGATAGTATTTTTGCTAAGTCTATTCCTGTAAAAGTTGCAAAAATGTTTAGTGTTACCATCACCGTGTTTGAGCCATATGGATCGACTCTTGAGTATGATCGCAACCTCCTTTTCATCAAGAATCTTATTTATTTTCCTTTCCGGTTCCATGAAGTATGCCTTCTATTCTAGATTATGAAATCTATTTGGATGATTGATTGATAATGATGTCAAACTATGTTCAATGGTAGATAGTTCGATCTCTATAGACTTGCTGTGATCATGAGCCCAATTCATGGATTCCATCTTAACCTTTTTAAGATTATTGGAAATATGAACAAATACTGAAGTTGAACTTCCAGGGTCGTTTGGGACCCAATTATTCCTAATCATTTGTGTATAAGATTCATGTTGTATCCAAGTAGAATTGAATTTCAATGGAGTAGGGGGTTTCGCGAGAATGGGACTAAATTCCATAAAGATGGGGTGGTGATAAGATATATCACCCTCTCCAATCCATTGTTGGATGCGAGGGGAAATTCCATTTAATAAGAACCCCTCAAGGCATTTAGCAACACTTTCAGAGCCAATTCTCTTATTGCTCCAAGTGATATTAAGATCTATAGGAGGGATATCATATAGTCCTTCAACTTTATATTAGAGTGGATCTTTTGTGGCATTTTGTCCCCAGGTTTCAACTTCCCCAAGTGAGAAATTAAGGTCAGCACCCAGAAGGAATCTCTCAACTCTGTGTAGACCGAAGCTAAATAATCTATTGCAGTAAGCTATCCCATTGGTGTTAGGTCCATATATATTAAGCAGTGTGAAATATTTCCCTAGTTCCCGTGATAAGAGGACTGTCCCAAGACCTGTGAAAACCGGCCGAGAATTAGTGCAGACTATATCTTTTTTTACCAACCCGTACTAATGCCTATAGAACGACCAATAGTGTCAATGCAGACGAAATCCCTGCCAAGAGTCAATAGTCTCAACTCATTCAACATAGTGTCCCCATTGGACAGAGCTTCTTGTAACATTAATATATTGAGGAGATGATGATTAATGATACGTTTGAGGGCGAGTTTCTTCGAGGGCTTCCCAAGCCCTTTGTAGTTGAAGGATATGATCAACATTATGTCCCATATGTGTTATGGGACAATGCTCTAAGTTCCCCTTTAATAGTACTTTGTCTACCTGCGTTGATATCCCGAGTAGATTGGTGTCTTGCATTGTCCATGATCAAACATCTCCCTCTGATCCATGATGAGGTATGATGGACCACCCCACTACAAAACCCCTTTTAGGTGTGACCTTCGGGGATGAAAGTGACCCAAGTGAATATCTAGGAGCATCAGATTGAGTAGATAATACATTATTCTAATCCTGTACCCATATAGAATGCCTAACACTAAGTGTATCAACTAGTAAGGAGTCATACCAGTCTGTTAAAGGAGGATATGAATAACCATAATATATGTCTTCCAACCCTTTATGGGGGGAGAAATGAGAGCATGTAATGACCTCCCGGGGAGGGATGATCACTTTATCTGATTAAATCCTGGTGGATGTCGGTAAAGGGTCCTATGAGCGGTGAGGTAAGTGTGGTATAAATGGCTCGTGGAAGGTTATAAGGTTATTCATTATTGGGGCATAGTACAGGCTGTGATTATCTAGGTAATCATACTTTAGAGGGATGACATACTTGATAGGTTTAAGGGCAATAATGTCTGAAATACTGTGATTATGTGGCAAAAGTGCTCCTAGGTGCATAAATAAGGGAAATAGAGATCCCTTAGCAAAATATGTTATGTTTGGTTCAATCCCCAATTTCGAAGAGCTGGTAAATATCAAGGGATTTGGTTGATTAAAGTAGACGAATGGTTTGGGATCAAAATTGCAACCCTTATGCACTATGGAGTCAAATGTCAAAGGAGTATCATCATTTGGAGCTTCCATAACCTTAGATAGTGAGCTAAATTTCTCATATTTGTCAAAAGAAACATCATGTACATCAAGGGTATCCAGCGAGACAAATGACTTACCTAGGACCACTGCAAGGCCAATAATGTCGAGATTACAACATCGGGAGTCATTCTCCAGTCTTGTAATATCAAGACAGTAGGCTTGTGTAGTCCTACGAATATCCTCATATGATTGAGGTGGTGATGTTGTAAAGTCTTGTGAGTAATATCAAGACAGTAGGCTTGTGTAGTCCTACGAATATCCTCATATGGTTTAGGTGGATAGTAGACTTGTGTAGCCCTATGAATATCCTCATATGGTTGAGGTGGACAGTAGGCTTGTGTAGCCCTACGAATATCCTCATATGATTAAGGTGGACAGTAGGATTGTGTAGCCCTACGAATATCCTCATATGATTGAGGTGGTGATGCAGTAGGCTTGTGTAGTCCTATGAATATCCTCATATGATTGAGGTGGATAGTAGGCTTGTGTAGACCTACGAATATCCTCATATGATTGAGGTGGATAGTAGGCTTGTGTAGCCCTACGAATATCCTCATATGATTGAGGTGGTGATGCAGTAGGCTTGTGTAGCCCTACGAATATCCTCATATAATTGAGGTGGACGATAGGCTTATGTAGCCCTACAAATATCCTCATGTGATTGAGGTGGACAATAGGCTTGTGTAGCCCTATGAATATCCTAATGCGATTGAGGTGGACAGTAAGCTTGTGTAGCCCTACGAATATCCTCATATGATTTAGGTGGACAGTAGGATTGTGTAGTCCTATGAATATCCTCATGTTGTGAGGTGGTGTGCTTTACTATGTAAAGTAGATATACTATGTGATGTATAGCTAGTCATGGTCAACAAGTGCTACAAGTCTCCTTTAGGGATTAGCTACCCCTAGAGTGATTTAGTTTAGCATGTGACTATATGACCCGGGGCAATACATATGATCATAGGTTTGGAAATGATCTTATGAGTATGATATGATAAAGATGATTATTTAATGAAAACACATATGGACCATGCAGAGATCTTTAATATAAGCATAGAGACAGAGAGAGAATTTGAATTGCAATTATGGTAAACAAGTTCAGTTAATTAAGGGTTCAACTCCTTAACTTATGCAAGTGATTGTTGGAAATAAACATTGATGGAGAAGCATTAGTTCTGTTTAGTTACATCCAATTCAGTTCAATTACTATTCAGTTACATTCAATTCAGTTCAGTTACATTCAATTCGGTTCAGTTACATTCAGTTCAACTCAGTTAACTACTCAGTTAGAGTTAGTTAATTAATGAAAGGCACATATCTTCATGTGGAAGATAATTATGGAGTGCCAGCTTGACAACAAATCAATATGGGGTGCATGATTAAATATGGATCAGTGTTCTAAGAGTTACCAAGTTGTTGCTACATGCAACCATTCTATTTTTGTTGTAAAACCTAATTTGACTTGTTATTAAAGTGATATGCACTTGGAAAGTTATATACGGTGTTCCATTCAATCTCCTCTCTCTGGTTCTCTCGGTGAAAGCAATATGCTATTGTGTTGTACTCATTCTCTGCTACTAATCTATCATACTATAAGATCATTTGCTGGGTTTTTTATCCTCTGAATCAGTAGAGGGTTTTCCTAGGGTATATCCTGTGTTCTATGGTTTGATTTATGTCTTTGTATTATTGATGAGATTTATATGCATTGTTATTATGGATTAAAGTTTCAAAGTTCAAGTTTCTTCATATTTTGCTCAATCACTAACAAGTAATGGGTTTCTCTAGAGGAGTATCACGTGCGTAACTGATGTCCTCTACAACTTCATCGAGCATTGGTAGATCATCTATGACGATACATCCATCATGCAGATTTGGGGAAGGCCCTGATGTTCTATAACCCTTTTGATAGTATGGGGCAATGGATTATGAAATAGGGAGGATGCCCAAGTGCACAAATTCATGTGTAACATGTTCTTCCAAAGGTTTAACACCCAAATTGGTGTGATTTTTCCAATAATGTCTGACAAAAGGCAGGGAACAATATATGATCATGTGTCCATAGTTGTGACATTTGTTACATCTGAAAGGAACGTTGATGTAATCCAGGTTTTGTTTATGATGATGGAGGGCCTTTGAAATAATTATTTCATTCCATAATCCTTCACATAGGTCACTATCCACTAGTATTTTAGCAATGACCATCTCACCCGATAATCTAAAGGAGTATTATGCTTTTAGATATGTACCAAGTATAGATTCTATAAGATAAAAAATAATCTTTGTCCATAATTCTAGTGGCAACCTTGTCAGTTTGACCAAAATGGGTTGAAAAGGTGTCTTTTCTCTACCAACATCAAAAGATGGGCGCCTTTGGTTGATTGTGATGGTCGTGTTCCCTAGCAACCAAACCCCACCAAGAATAAACCTTGAGTTTGCTATCTTTTGAAGAATGATGACAAACCAACCCTTTTCCAGTGAATAATCTTCAAGGGCATAACCAAGGTGAGGAGACCAGGTCTCTTTATCCCAAGATCGAAAATGCTCCACAAAAATCCCTCGGCCATCGAAATACCCTACCAATGCAAGTTCTGAGAGGGGAATAATGTTTGCCATATGCACGTATTCTCCCAAGGCTAGGTTAAGAGGATGACCCTTCCTTTTGACGCATTTATTTTTGAAAATGTCTAATAAGCCCACTTGTTCAACTGACGATGCATACTTTGGGCCATGTTCTGCCTTGTGTCCGACCACCAAAGCTGACGAGGGCTTCAATGCTTCATGAAAAATGTCCTTGAAAGTCTCGAAGTGTTCAAGTACAGTGGGGATAATCTTGATAGCTATAGGTTTGTCCCTTCTAGAGGACCCATTACCCATGTGGTAAAGATTTGTGATAGGGTTCATGCAAGGCTTAACAACCTTTTTATTTCTTGAGGTTGCACCGGTGGATCCTAGTCTAACCAAACATTTTTTCCTTCCCATGATTCACGAATACCGGGTGGAGCTGTCAGTATAGAGCAAGTTGGATATTGGTTCCCTAGAGTCCATGTATGGGTAATATTCTAATATTACTGACCCTAGTTCCCAATAACCAATAAAACTATACTACATTGAACTAGACGAGTTACCAAAAAACCCTAAATTTAAAGAGACTACAAAGATCCATCCGAGAAGCCATAGTGGGTTCTTATACCATCCTAAATTGCACTGGCCTAGTTGCATAGAAACCCTAGTTGTAGAGAAACCCTACCAG
>LPNX010038281.1:479154-493528 GCA_001517045.1 Pseudotsuga menziesii | reverse complement strand
GATTTGGAAAATGTGTGTTCGATGGGTAACCCATAATATACCACTAGTAATACAAATATTCTTAACTGATAAGAATTTTGATAAGATAAAATATATTTTTGCTTGATGATCCATTAAAAGCCATTATCTTAGCTATACCATCACTTGTTTAACAAGGGAGATATAAGCTAAGCTTCAAGTTCCTACCTTATGCCTTACTGTTTACATTATTATATATTGTTGATTAAATAAGGTTATAATTTCATCCTATTCCTGCTTTTTCACATTCACTTTCACTGTTAACTTCATAGATGTCTTGGAAAATGTCTTTGAACCTACCAAATGTAAATCATATCAGGGCATGGTTAACGTTCCCATTTGGTTATTGAACTTTGCGTACTGATTTTGGTTGTCTTGGCTTCAACAGTCTGAGCAATTATGTGGAACATTAAGATTACAGTGTAGACCCTCTAACTCTGTGCAATGCATAAGCTTAAGACAAAAAACGGTGCATCAGATATGTAGAAGGCTAAGCAGTTGAACAGAAAACAACCAGGAGATAAAGATAGATCTAGAAAGTTTGGGTTGAAAAAGTATCACACATTACCAAGTTGCATGCATGGGTACATAAATTCCAAAATGAAAAGACAAGGGAAGGAGAAGAGGGGTTGTTGTGGCCGTGGGATCTAACCACAACTGGCTTATATGACTTAATCAAATAATTAAAAAAAACGATTTATTACCAAGACAATTCCTCATTAAGTTTTTTATTTTTAAAGAACGATATTAAATAAATTTTTATCTTAAAGTTTAAAGTAAAAGAAAAATTTCCAAATACCAGATGAATCATTCATATTATTAGTTGATATCTAATGGAAATGACTTTACTATGTAGCCATATTTAATATTTAAAAAGAAAAGCTTATTTTTCAAAGTAAAGACTTGAAACTTAAAAAAATTAAAATATAGGAGTTGTAGTATTAACATGCAATCTCATTTGAGAAGTGCCTTTTACTTCCATGCAGGTTTTTTAAGTTTCAATTTAACAATGAATTATAATATCGTTTTTATTTTCATTCACGCTAGTTTTTTTCTAGAAGGAAAATAACAGTTTCTTGTTATTCATTTGAATCAAAGGCAATTGTTACAACGAATAAGTCCTTCTCAATACCATAGCATGTCTAGCAGATAACGGTGCAAATCTCAATCTCACAACGAGATACTGCCCACTAGCATTATAGCTGAATCAAAGACTCTTGCAGAAAGATACAATGAGATGTCAACTAACCAAAACTAATCCACAGACATCAAGAAAACAAAGTAAACACATCCCAACTCCATCCAGACTTCAAAAGATGTCTACTAGAGAATACAAGAAGAACCTAGACATGGCTTATCCAAGGAGGCACTCGTGAGAATGCCGTAAAACTGAGACTAAGAGGAGAAAAAAGTCTTCCTCAGACATCCAAAAAGATGTAAAATACTTATCCAACCATACTCATGAAAAAAGGCATCAAAGATGTCATAAGGAGTAGGTTAAGCTCGTAGTTAAAAGAGATGTATTGATCCATTCCCAACAATTTCAGCTTCAAAGTATTCAGTGAATTGTAAGTGGCCAGAGGCCAAAGAGAGTGCATCCTTGGATAAGCCATCTGCCTTAAGGGAATAGAGTTTTCACTTGGACAAAAATTGAGGTATGCTTCTATGCATTTAAAGGCAATAACAATGAATAATTTGGAAACATTGGCGATTTTCGACTTTTGTTCGGAATACCGACCCATTTCATGGAATTGCGGAGCCGAGCAATGATAAGGATTCATTTTTTTGTAGGCAAGTATCCACATGGAATTTGATCTCATGACATTCCATTTACAACTTCTCATTTCAAGTACCCATTACCAATTACTCTAACCCCCATGGGAAATGATAAGGCCTCATTACTCAACTTTATTTTAGTAAATATAATAATGATGATAAGGTGTCTCACTCTTTTGCTGACGATGAAGACAATGAGGATGATTTA
The DNA here is from genome assembly GCA_001517045.1 of Pseudotsuga menziesii. Lineage (NCBI taxonomy): Eukaryota > Viridiplantae > Streptophyta > Pinopsida > Pinales > Pinaceae > Pseudotsuga > Pseudotsuga menziesii. The sequence continues at coordinate 491,526 of LPNX010038281.1, read as the reverse complement.
CTTGTTGCACGACTAGTCACTGATTTGAATTTTACTATTGAAATGTTACCTTTCGAGATTGTTCCTGATCTTAACCGAATTGCCAAGTGCATGGTGAGAGTAGGATATATGGAAGAATGTTGGCATGTTTATTGAGGGAAGTGTATTTTAGATCGGGTTTTGAAAACTTTGTGTATGATTTGGTAGTTATTCTTGATGTTAATTCATATATTATTTTTTTCATAGCAATCTGTAAATGATCGTGAATATTATAATGGAATTTTTAATAGAACATTTTTTTAACAGTAACAAGTATATTTGAATTAATAAAAAAAGAAGGGGATGCAACCTAACTTTCTATCCTTCTTATACAAAAAGTATGACAATCAAGTCTGGATTTGGTCCATGGGTTTCATCTTGCCAACTATAGAGCTATCTATCTATTGTTTTTATAAATATTCTTACACTTATTAACTACTATACTAGTATATAACATTAGAAACTTTCCCAAAATTAGTACGATCTTACAAAACATTTAGTAAAAATTTGGAGCATCTTTGTGTTTCCCTTGAGAGGCATTCCCATATAGCTTGGTTTACTAACTGAAGAAAAAATCAAACAATGACAATTCTACTTAGGCATAATCTTGTCATTATAAACTTCCTAGTGTTGCCCTAGAACTATTAACTGCTATGCCTTTGCACATTGGTATCCTTGCATCTACAAGGATAACCATTGAGCAATTCAATGAATGCTATTCATCCTTGCATCCAAGAGATATTTGTGCTCAAGGGTTGAGAGGGCAAAGGCCAGATGATATAGGTATAACTACGCAAAAGTGTGGAAGGACTAAAACACGAATTGCCTACAAAGGCCACATGTTGAGAGGTAGTAGCAAATAAGACTAAAACCATAGCCTTTATGTCTGAGATTTTGAGAAGCCAAATAGTGACCTTGGCCAAGAAAGGGAGGAACAACATAGATAAATATGTCAAAGATCTTGACTTGAATAAAATGAGGTGAGCCAAAGTCAGAGCACAAGACAAATACCTAGAAGACAAGATGTCAGTCTTGACATGAAAAACTACATACCATAATTTAAACACAAAAAAAGGCAAAGCCAATATTTGTAAATGGTCGAAGGCTAGAAGACAAAGTGAACAACCCAAATAAGGAGGTATAACCAAATCAGAAAATGTAGGAGGAGAAGGTAACTAACATGTGATAACTCATAAGCGAAACATGTATCCATGTTGGTGACAAGCCTCCAGTAGTTTGTCTCCATGAACAGGCTGAAGATGCTCGCACTAAGATTCTTCTCCAGGAGTAGAGCATGCATAGAATACATCTAAATGATATTGATACCGTTGTGGACCCTACATACAACAACACCTTGAATTGATTGTAATCATGAATCACAACCAAGGGAAATGATGGATAAAGCATCCATATCTTCAGAATGATTGTGAGGGGATGTATAGGTACAAGGAAACACATAGGAAATGTCCCACAGTTCCTTACTCATATTCTATTGACACAATTTCGTAATGTGAGGAGTTAGATGGGGGTAGATCTTAAACTTAGGGGATGGGGGTGTATCCTTTAATCCATTAATTTTCGGCGTATTGCCCTTGGTTCATGGTGTTGCCAGCATTTTTCTTGGACATCTGCTATGTTGTTTAAGTCTCTTAGAACACGATAGCTTTGCACATTGTGAAAATTCTAGGTTATGCTTTGGATTTGGATCATGCTCCTATTGAGATAAGAATCACTTGGAAGATACCTTTCTCGAAGGTATCTAATGATGATCATCTAGTCACCATGAATTGCGAGAATTCTTATTCCTTTTTCACTTGCTAGCTGAAGCCCCTCATGCAAAGATTGGATCTCAACTTGATTATTTGTTGTGACACCAATCCCCCAAGTATGGAAAAGTGCTTTATTTCCTTCTAGGTCATATAACACCCCTCTGCACCTACCATCCCTGGACTTTTCGCCACAACATATCCATAAATTATGACTATAGTACAATGAGTCTATACACTACTATGTAGTTATTTAATGTTTAAACATAATAGAAAACCAAACACCATTAATAAGTATGGTTGTACATGAAACACCATAAACAACATATAACCTTTTTATCTTGGAAAAACATTATTTGGGAAAATTTCCAAGAAGGATCATGCTTTTTTTCTTTAATATAATGAATTTTACAATACATATTACAAAGAGGTCCACATTCACTATCAAGTTATGAGACATTATGGTCTACTATATTACTCTATAGATTGCAGGTCCTACTCTTCTCTAATAGTCTCCCCTCCACACTCATTGCTCATAATATGGACTAACTATGGAAACCAATGGAAATGAAACATTTTCCTTCCTTTCTTAGGTTTTTGATCGGTGGTATTAAGGTAAGGGATAGGGTTTTGTAATGCTCTCAAAATATTTATGATGCTTCTAGAAGTCTCCAATGGGATTTAAGCTTTACTAACCATGAATGAATGAGTTATAGGGAATAACATGGCTTCTACATATATTGAGAGTCATGGAATATCAATGACTATCTAGTTGGGGTCATAACTTTCGCATATGAGCTTTGTTTGAGATACTTGATCTTGTTAGAAATATATGAATGAGAAGAATGACATTTTGGTGTTAATGAAGACATCTATTAATCAATATTTGTAGTGGGGTCAAAACATTGTTTATGACCCCATAAATGTGTTACATGTTTAAGACCCATAAATTGCCAAATCAAGACCATTTCTAAGATGGCTCAAGACAACCACCTAGATCAATAAGTTTCAAATTCTTTTCTCCTCATTTGAAAGCATCAACTTTAATGTAGTAATTGTAGGGTCCATATTGGATCACATAGGACCACAACCGATCTCTCTGATTGTGAACTTGAATAAGACTATTCATTTTTGCCAAATCCTTCTTTGGAATAAGCATCTACAAATACCTTATAATCGATCTATTCAAAACTAGAATAATTTGACTGTAAACATGATTATTCTAGTTAATGCATCTACCATTATCATCATCTCACAAATCAGAAACCATTCAGATAAATAAACTATTTTTCGTTAACCTTCCTTCCTTCCTTAATATTTTGACTTAAAATTGTATAATATTAGAAAGACAAAAACTCTTAATCCCCATATTTAAATAAGCTTAAAACTCTTAATCCCCATGTTTAAAACAACTTAAAACACAAATCCCACCCTTTTTTACTCATTTTAATCGCACCATTTCTTACTCATTGAATAGTCTCTAAAACATCAAACGCATTGCCTATTTCTAACCCTCCCAATAACCTTACAAAACTCCATTGCTTATTAAAATTTTCAAGTTCTCAAAACGGGATAAGATTTAAAAGATAAAGGAGAATACTTCCATTACTTTCACCACATTCCCACGTATGCTATGTGGTCCAACCATATGTAAATAGATTAAGCTAGTAGCTACTTATATGGGTGAACATTAAATTTTTTTTCTTCCATAAATTTATAAAGTTGAGAATTCAAATGATAAGATAGACGGTCATTTCTCTTTATACCAGCATAGATCCATCTTAAAGGTGGCTTTACCATAAATCGAGAGGGATCAAATCTCTCGAGGTGTAAACCCTTTCCCCTCTAACGAATCCAATATTCAACCCATTTTGTCTTTAAAATCACATCTTCAACATAATATGCGTTTTTGAAAGGCAGGATGCCATGGATTATCATGCTACGAGGTATCCCTGCATATTATTGTACATTGCCATGGATGATACACCAAGGGGTATCACTTCATATATTTGATTGTGTATGTAATATTTGTGGTAATTAATATCACATTGTTATGGGACTGTATTAATACTCTTATTACCTATGCAAATCAATTTGTTACCTACGCAAGTTAGTTCCAGATGCCCACAAATTAATTGTTGCAGTGAATGGATCATGTATTTATGCATATTCTTGTAGTCTATGGAAGCATATGAAATGATAATATTGTTGGGAATATTAAACTTAAAGAAGAATATTATATACTAGGTGAAGAGGCGCATTCTACAACCCAGTAGGGGGAGATGTGTAACTCCTTTTGTGCTCATCCTACAGATGACCGATGTCTTTCTAAAAAAATAATAAAATATTATAAAAAATAACATGTCAGCTCAAATTATATTGAAAACATTTACAACAACATATCTATAAAACTATACAAAATAGATAAATTTAAAAACTTCCTCAATATTTACACTGTAAAAAGGGGTTTGCACCTCAAGAGATTTGATCCCTCTCAACCTCAACCTTTACGCTCTAGAAAGGGGTTTACACCTCGAGAGATTTGATCCCTCTCGGCTCTTGGTAAATCCCCTTTTAAGATGGATCTATGCTAGTAGTAAGTCTAAATAACGTCCTACTTAAACGAGAAAGGAAAATTAATGCTCTAAAATGGCATTAGATACCATGATAGAGTTTGTCAATCCATTTGTTTACCTATGATTGGTCGTCCTTGAAAAAAAATTGGTTGCCTTGAAATAAATTCTGATTGGTCATCCTTGAAAAAAAATTGGCTACCTTGAAAGAAAGGGTATATCCTCGGCTTTGAAAAGCATGGTCATTGCAGCCAGAAATCATGTTTTCTGCAATCTGATCATAGAGATTCAACCATGCCATGTTTTTTCATTTGAAAGAATGCAATTAGTTTCTTTGTTTTCCATTGTCCTAACATAAAGTTGGGGTCTACAACCGTAGGAACCATTGAACAACTTGCTATATTTTGAGATCTTTGAGCTCTTCAATGGGAAAAAGGATATCCGAGGCTCAATGTCCACAAATGTTTACATCTGATAGTATTTTTTTGTAAGCTTAATTTGTTTCCCATGGTGTCTCCCTTTCAAGGCGATATCTATAGATGGTAGGGCAATATTCACATAGATGGCATGATCATGATGTCATGCTTTTACAATTACATGAAACATACACCAAAGCTTAGGTTTAGATTTAGTGAACATTTGGTTAAACAAATATCATTTAATGAGGTGAGTGGTAGGAGGTATGATACTTGAGACTTGAGGATGGCGTGGAGGAGGGTTTGGGTTAGGGTTTCCTACGTAGGTTTACACTATCCACCCACTTCCTGGTATATTGTTTTGTTGGTTTCGACTGATTGTGCAATCTTCGACTATACTGTCTGTGGGTTTTGATGGGCGAGTTGGATGTGTGTTACTAGTGGGTAGTGGTTTGGTTTTATTGGTGTCTGGCGGTGGTTTCCTTCTAGTTTTTTGGTGAACTTTTCTCGGGTTGGTTTCCATCCTTTGGAGGTTTGGGTAGACCTTGGTGGGCTTCATGTGTGTTTCTGGTGGGTGGCGGTTTCTAGGAGGTTTGGTTTTGATGGTGTCGGGAAATGGTATTTTTCTGGTTTTTTGGTGAACGTTTCCTTGGCTGGTTTCCATCTTCTGGTGGTTTGGGTTGACTTTGGTGGGTTTCATGTGTTTGGGGTCGGCTTCCTCACCACTATGTCACAGTGTTTCAGGTTTGTCGGGATGTTGTATTCTTCGGCCATGCAAGATTCATTGGAGCACGTCGGGGTGATGGAGGGGTTGGGCTATAGGCAACACCCTTGTCACAAACATGGGGTTTTTAAAACAACCTCCGAGCGTAAGCGTTTTACTATGGATAGTGAATCTACCATGGATAAATTCACTGCTCTGAGCACTCGCGCCTTAGTGGGAAGATTGGAATATGCCCCCTTGGAAAGGATGATTGGAACGATTGGGTTTCGAGTTCTTGGAAACCTCTTCTAGACTACGCGCCCACAATGAGTAAACTATCTCATGGATGGTACATCTTATTATTTTTGGATGAGGAAGATGTAAGAAAGATCTTGGAGGGCCGATGGATCATTGGGGCATCGTATCTGGTTCTTTGCAGATGGTGGGTGGGGTTTGACCTGGTCACTTCTAGGGTTTTGAAATGACACATATGGGTATTTCTGCCCAATCTTCCACCACCATTCTGGTCGTCGGAGGCACTCAATGGTATCGCAAATGCTATCGGATGGTTCATTTCCCTGGATAAACATAGCTTTGTATCTTTTGGTAAATAGTTTGATAGGGTCCTTGTGGAAATGGACATCACGAGGGGACTCCCGGCTGAATTGGAGCTGGTTTGGGGCACCATTTTGAGGGTGCAGTGCTTAGATTATCTGCATGTTCCTTTTAGATGCCACATCTCTCATCAGTAGATCCATTTGCAGGATTGTTGCCATTCGAAACGCATTGGATGTACTCTTTTTTCCTAGAGGGACCTCTTTGTTCCTTGGAACACTCCTGTTCGGGATACCTTTGGCCATCCTCCATTGGAGTTGGGGTCCGAAGCACCTTCCTTTGAAGACACTATGAAGGTGGTCAGGGGTAAGTTGGATCTGTTCATTGACACTGTTTATGTTGATTTAACTAATCAGGATTGCGAGGTGATGGATGGTATTGCTCGTATGGATGCTGCAGGAACTATTGGGGCCACATTGTCTTCGGGGGGTGTGGGGGTGAATGGGTCTAGGCCTCTTGTGGTTTCTTCATCGAATCCATGTGACACATCTGGGGGGCTGATGTTTTCGATTTTATCCTTTGTGTCTCCTTGTCCTACTATGGCATTGGGTGGGAAGGAGGCGAGGGATAGTACCATTGGTTACATCTTGTGTGGATTTTCCACCCTGGGGCCATATGTTTTGGGACCGGTAGAGAGTGGGGAATCATGCCATACTAGCCCCATTTCCCAACCCTCATTCCATGACCTTTCTTTATTAGCGGAACTACCCATATTTACAGACCACACATCGGTTTCCCCTTCAACCCTACCACTAGATTCTATCCGGCATGAGAATGTCACGACCGGGAAGAGTCGTAAACCTAAGCCCTTAAGTTGTTGGGGGGAATTTCCTGAGCCAGATGGGGGTCCTTACGTTCCTCTCTGTGTTCGCATCAAAGAAGCTTCTCGTGCAGGTCATAATACATCCACACCTCCTCCCTCTAGGGTCCATAGAGCAGTGATCCCCCCCCTTTGGTTACCTAATGCGAGTACTTTCCTTCAACATTCGAGGGTTCGGAGGGCGACCCAAGTTGTTAGTCCCCGAGAAACTGTTTGATGACCTCAAACCTGATTTGATCCTTTTACAAGAGACTATGTGCCCCCGGGAGCAGGCCCTCCTTACCTTCGCACCCCTTAGATCTGACTGGGAATTATGTGCTAGTGATCCTACGGGTTTATCTAGGGGCCTTCTATCGGTCTGGAATCCATTGATGTTGAGATGCAAGGATTTCCTTACTATTGCAGGAATTCTACTCGAAGCCAGGGTCATGGGTTTAAACTGGGTGGAATTGCCTTAACATCTATGCCCCATAAGTTGACAGGGAAAAATTCTGGGACCTGGTGAAGTATCAAGGCTTGCTTAGTTTTCCTTTTCTTTTTATTGCAGGAGATTTGAACTCCACATTATCCTCTGCAGAGGTTTTGGGTGTTGCTGCAAGATGTGACCCACTTACTAGTTATTTTACACAACTAATAGATGATTCTGGGTTGGTGGACATCTCACCACATGAACTGGGTCCTACTTTTTAGAATGGTCGGAGTGGGATAGCTGGAAGTAGTAAGCGACTTGACCATTTTCTTATTGCTGAACATTTGATTCCAAGGTTACCTTTCCACATGGTTTGGACCCGAAAAGCTGTCATTTCAGATCATTTCGCTATTTGATTTGAATGGTTGGAGACTGGTAGAAGGCCACCTGTCCCCTTTCATTTCAACCACACTTGGCCGAGGGATCCTGATTTTGTAAATTTTGTGAAGTCACTTTGGCCGGGTCTTGTTGCCTTGACTTTGGGTGTGGCTAGGGACAAACTGGTGGGGAAACTAAAATTACAGAGGCGACATGTTCGACATTGGGAATGTCGACACAAGTTAATCAGAGATAATGATTTATTAGAGATTGAGTCATCGATGACATAGCTATTGTTGAGCACTCCTCCGGGCATCTTATCAGGGGATGAGACACCACAACTGGATGCTCTTAAGAAGTGCAAGGAGGCTATCCTGGCCTTTGAGGTGTCTACTATGAGGATGAAGAGTAGGGCGGTCTAGATTGTTGAGGGAGTTTCCAATTCAATTTTTTTCCAAAATCTTGCGAACGATTGCCTTAATATGAATGCCATTTGGGAATTATAGGGTACAGATGGTATTTTTTGCTCAGATGATGCTTCCTTGAAGGGGGCTGCAGTGGATTTATTTTCTACGATTTAAAAAAAGGACTATATTTCTCACATTCATGAACAACTACAGATCAGCCAACACTTCCCATCCTATTTTGACCAGTCTTGAACTACGGATGTGGGGAGGGAGGTGACCTTGGAGGAAGTGGAGTCGGTTTTGAAGGATTTTGTAAAGGACAATAATCTGGGCCTAGACCGGGTGGACGATGGATTTCTTCTTGTGTTTTTTTATCTGGTTGGTAGATACCTTTGGGAGGCAACAGAACAACCTCACAGGGAGGGTTTCATCTGCATATCTCTGAATGATACCTACATCAAATTGATACCTAAGTGTGATTAGCCTGGGTCTTTTATTGATTTTCGACCGATTTCACTCTGCAACTTGGCGTACAAGGTCATCACTAAGATTATTTCCAACAGGTTAAAACCATTGCTTGCTGACATGATCTCTAGGGAACAATTTGGTTTCCTCAAGAATCAACAGATTCTTGAATCAGTTGGTATATTGCAGGAGGCTTTTCATACTATTTAAACCCGAAATCTCTCTGCACTAATCCTGAAGATGGACCTGGTTAAGGCCTGTGATCAGGTGGACTCGACGTTGTTAAGACTTATTTTTTTGCAAGTTGGTTTGTCTTTGGATACTATCAGTTGGATTATGGAATGTGTGGGTTCGACAAACTTTCCTGTTCTTATTAATGGCACATCATCACAATCCTTTTGTGTGAGTCGAGGGTTACGTCAGGGCTGCCCGTTGTCACCACTACTGTTCCTCTTAGTAGTGGAGGGGCCGAGCCTTCTTATTGTAGATGAAAAGAAACATGGCCATATCAAGGGTGTTCGTATCACTTCCACGGTGGCCCTCACATATTTGTTTTTCATCGACGATGTAGTACTCTTTGGTCGAGGTGTCCTTGAGGACTGACACTATTTTAGAAAAATCATTGACATTTTCTCTGCAGCATCTGACATGTTGGTCAATGTTGATAAGTCGTCTTTTCTAAAGTGCAACATTACTGATGAATTGGCTGCAGACATACAAGCTATTTTCCTTATAAGATGAAACCGATTGAGCTGGGTTTTAAGTATTTGGGTGAATCCACTCAACTATTTCACCACAGATTGGAAGTGGTTGGTTAAAAAGTTTGAGGCGCAAGTGAGAGATTGGACCTATAGAACTCTATCTCTCGGTGGAAGACTTGTCTTACTCAAATATGTTTTGAGTGGTATCCTGGTATATTGGTTTTCACAGTACAAAGTTCTGTGCTCCATCATTAAAACTATCAACAAGATTATGTGTCGTTTCTTATGAGGTGTCCGACACACTAGTCACTCGTCTCATTTGGTGAACTGGGATACTATTACCAGGCCATACGTTTGTGGCGGTTGGAACATTAAATGAATGGATTGGTTCAACAAGTCACTCATGATGAAAAGTATTTAGATGTCTTTGAAAGGTTCTGACATCTGGAATGAGATCCTTAGGTCCAAATATTTGCGCAAATACACTCTTATTGAGTGGTTTAGATTAGACAACCATGAATCGGTGGCCTGTGCCTTGATCATCAAGAATGGGTTCACTAGACTTTTGGGGTGGGTGAGTAAAGCACTTAGCTGGAAAGTGGGAAATGGTGCCTTTGTTCTTGTGGGTACAGATCCAATAGTGGGTATGGAGAAGTTTTTTACACTATCACATAGCTTAATGGATTATTTACATGACTATGGTTTGGGCTGCGGAATGGAATCGATATGTTTCTCTTTTAGTTGCGGTGGGTATCAAACTATAGGAAGAACTAGGTTGTTTGGTGTGGTCTCTCAACTGCAAAACTGGTGTCGTCTCAGCGAAGATGGCATATTAGTTCATTGTGGAGAACTAATTGCCTGTGATGGACCATTGGTGGCATAAAGCACTCTGGACTTGGAACATTCCACTGAAGCTCAAGTGTTTTAGCTGGCTCTACATCAACAATAATATTAACACTTGGGACAACCTACTCACTAAGGAATGGAAGGAACCTAATTTATGCCACCTCTGTGCGGCTGGTTCCGAATCGGTACAACATCTATTTAGGGATTGTTCATTTGGGAGAGTTGTCTTTAACGTTGTGGTTTCACACTTTGGGTTAGTTTTCTCTTGGGAAAACTGTTCCTTGGTAGAATTTCTTACAAGTTTGGTCTGCTCTGGGAATAAGCCCCTCTATTTGCCTTTTTTTTGTGTCTGGCTCATTTGGAAAACAAGTAACGCGATGATTTTCTAGGACACGCGTGCTCAATTACAGTATGTTATACAAGGTGTTTTAAAACTCATTTTAGATTTTCTTGAACTTTCCATTAAGATGAATAAGTGTAGATCTATTGGCATAGCACTATTGTTGACTGCAACTATGGGTTTTTTCGATGGTGCTACACAAGATGGCGTTGGAGGTGTTGGTATGATTCTTTACATCACCAAGACCTATTATTTTCATCTCACTATGGGATGTGGTGGATGTTTTAATACAAAGGCATAAATTCTTGCACTTTGGGGCCTCCTCTCTGTCACTTCTACCATGGGCCTTCCTCACTTGACAATGTTTGGTGATTCTAAAGTAATCATTGAGTGGGTTAACTCCTCGACCAGGCTACAAGTTTTGGAGCTGGAGCACTGGGGCTCTTGTTTGTTGGAACTCAAAGACACCTTTCACACTTTTGTTTGTCAGCACATCTATAGGGAGCATAACATGTTGGATTATGGTTTTTCAAAAGAGGCCCTGGCTTTCAATACTGGACAACTCTACATCACTAAATTTATGGAGGGGAAGCTCATATATTCCTCTACTTTTTGGCCTTTTGAATGTTAGGTTTATATGACATTTGCTCCATTTTTTAGAGGGACTTGGCTTATTCGTGCTTTTATGGACAGTGATGGTTGGTTACAACTTGTAACCTATTTTGAAGACTTCACTATTTATTGCTATTTTTTGACAATTGAAGAGGTTAGAGCAATATGGGTTGTTTACAAAACACTAGTGAACTTGTTTTTACTTGGGTGTATCTGATTGTGGAAGTATTGGGTATTTGGTGTCTATGTTTTGGTTGTAATAACCAGTTGATGTAACAAGGATCCTTATAATTAAAATAAATGATTTTTTTTGTTTGAAAAATATCATTCAATGATGGAAGACTCGAATCTCAACTTACATAAAAACTACTCCAAGCATGGACCCAATATAATAGAGCCGATTTCATAAATGTTATATCCTTGAAAATATTAGTTTTTTTTAACAGAGAATGCCAACATTTACTATTCTTGGAAAGAATTAAAGTGAGGATTCAATATTGACTTGCAGGAATTGAACAAGTTATGTATATTGTTATTGTACAATGTGTATACAATTAATGCACAATGATTATTACGATTATTCATTTTAGCAATTTATGGTTTTTTTGGATTTTTGAAATTTTATTTGTTTTTAATTCCCCTTTCGAGCAGGGGCATATTGTAATTTTATGACTTTTCACAAATCATAACTTTTAGAAGTTTTAAATTTCAAATATTCAACAAATAGTTTTTATTTTAAAAATATTAATTTAATATAAACATTTATATTATAAAATTGTTTTGTTATTAATTCAAAGTTAAATTGATTATTGACTAACCTATGTAGGGTCCTAACTCGGTATCTATTTTAGACTTCAACAATCGTGCTAGATTTTGGTCTCATTTGGTCACTTTATCGGCCACAACAGATTTTGGTCTCATCTGGTCAATTCATCGGCCGCAACAGATTTTGGTTTCATTTGGTCACTTCATCGACGTCATCTGGTCACTTCATCGACCGCAACGGATTTTGGCCTTATCTGGTCACTTCATCGACTAACAGATTTTGGTCAACCATACATCTTAAACGGTTGGCCCTAAATCGATATCTATTTTAGGTTGCATCGACTGCACCGGATTTTGGTCTCATCTGGTAACCTCATTAGCCGCACCATATTTTGGTCAACTAGGCCTCTTGAAAGGTTGGCCCTAACTCGGTACATATTTTAGACCTCATCGACCGCACTAGATTTTGGTCTCATCCAGGCACCCCATCAACTAGCATAGATCCATCTAAAGGGGATCTATCAAGCGTCGAGAGGGA
>LPNX010038281.1:399463-478882 GCA_001517045.1 Pseudotsuga menziesii | reverse complement strand
AATTTAAATTCAATTTGAGGAGACATGTTATTTTTAATAATATTTTATTATTTTTTGCACCGAGAGAAGCGAGGTGCTCTACAGCCCAGTATGGGTGAGATCCTGTCACGTTACTCACGTTATGTTAGGTGACATAAAAAATGAAAATATAAAACTACATATCGACTTAAATAAAATATAAAAAAATAAAATAAACTATCACAGATCCATTTTAAACCTAAATCTACCCAAGCGATTGGATCCCTCTCGGTGCTTGATAGATCCGGGTTTAAAATGGATCTATGCTGGTTTTTATAAAAGACATGTGTCACCTCTAGGATGAGCACGAAAATAGTTACACATATGAAGCTAATATTAAACTTAAAGAAGAATATTAGATTTAAAAACTTGATTTAATATTAATTTTTAAAACTTAACATTATAAGCATTTTCTGTTTTAAAAGAAAGTTAAAACCAAGATTGTGGTTGATGCAAATTTATTTTTGCTAAATAATTGCGTCGAGAGGCGCTCTACAGCCCAGTATGGGGGAGATCTTGTAACGTGATGTAATGTTACTAACGTTTATAACATGTCGGCCAAAAAAATAGTGATAATGAATATTATGGGAGAGATCTTGTAATGTGATGTAACGTTTGTAACATGTAGGCAAAAAATAATAGTGATAGTGAATATTATGGGAAATAAATTTTCTAATATGCCAAAATAAAACAATCTACTATGGGGGAGATGTTGTAATATTTCTACCGAACAAAACAATAAAAAAGTAAAAATTTAATTATTCGTAAAAAAAATGTGGGTAAAGAAAAAAACACAAAATTGAATTATCCGCAAAAAAATGTTGGCCTTGCACATGGTTTTAAAACCATGTGCAAGACATTCTAAGCAACCCATAGTTTTATTGTACATGGTTTAGGAGGCTTTGCACATGGTTTTTAAACTATGTGCAAGGCCTCCTAAACAACCCATGGTTTTACTGTACATGGTTTAGGAGGGCCTTGCAAATGGTTTTAAGACCATGTGCAAGGCCTCCTAAACAGCCCATGGTTATAGGAGGGCCTTGCATATGGTTTTAAAACCATGTGTAGGTAAATGATGCAATGTCAGTTCTTAACAAAATAAAAAATAATAAAAAATATTATATGTCGGCCATAAATAATATTAAATATTAATAATACAAATATTATATGTGGACCTTAAATAAAAAGATGTGTCTTTTGGTTTGAATCAAATCAATGGATACCTAAGAAGATGTTTGCACCCCCAGATATTTGATCCATCTCGGCGCTTGATAGAGCCTAGGATTTGGATCTACGCTGGTTAATAAGAACATCCATGAATAGATTGTAATTGTAATAATAAAGATTTCGTTTGGGTTAATTTTTGATTTTTAATTTGGGTTAACTGAAATTATCACATTAATCATGAAGAAAAAGACAATAGTACTTGTGTTCAATACCGTGAGATTTCTTTACGAGAAAGAATGTTTATGTGGTTTAGTTAGTTTTAAAATGAAAGCTTAAGTTTGTTGAGGAAATGTGAACCTCAATAGGCTTCATATATGAATTTATAATTGGCTTTATTTTTTTATTATGTTTTGATATTTATTTTATATTTTATTGAGTTGACTAATTTTTTAGTATATTTAAATTACTATTACTATTATTATTTATTTATTTTAGTCCATTATAAGAAAATTATAATCACGAAAAGAGTTACATATCCCTTACCAAGCTGTAAAATGCCTCTTTTGACACAAAAATATTTAATATTTTGGTATAAACATATATATTTATTATGTGAAGCTATTTTTATTAAATGATGACGATTTGAAATGTTTTTATTTTAATTATAAATATTAAGATGGGTTAGAATGAAAGTTTTGATCAGTATGGAATTTTTTGAATATTTAAAACATGATGACATTTTCTCTATTAAGAATTGAAAGATAATGACATTTTTATTAAAAAAAAAAAATCTAAGGTTTGAAACGAGCTTTTAAAGTTACCAAATAGTCAATAAATGAGAAAAAAACTTTTTGCTTGCTTTTTAAAGAATTGGTATAATGGGCAAGTCAACAAGTGCCAAAGCATCATTATATTGATTTGTTTTGTTGGGTTGTTGGCTTTCTAGAAATAATATAATATGATATTCGAAGGGAAGGAAATTATATCATCACATGTTGTTCATAAGGCATCAGATTTGCATATAGAGGGTTTTGAAAGTTAGAAAATTATAAAAATTAAAAAATATCATAAACTTTGTATTTAGATAAACTAAAGGCTTTGAAAGTTCGAAAATTATAAAAAGTAAAATATATCATAAACTTTGTATTTAGTTAAACTAAAAGAGCTCGAAGTAAATGTGAGGTTGATCACACATGCATATGCATAGAAAAATGTTATGTTTCTTTAAAAAAAATTAAATGTGAGGTTGATCACATCATGCATATGCATTAAAAAGAAAGTTAGGTTTCTTTTAAAAATGCAAGGGGACAAGGGACAATAGAGTCAAGTTCATTTTCTTATGGTTACTTTTGAATTATGCAGTGGATTAAGGTATTAATGGATTGGGCTAATGGAAGTTGTTGTATAAAAAATTGTTTTTAAGTTTGATTATTATTATTACTTTTTTGAAATAATTTATAAGGGTTTATTTGAAGGGGTCTCGTCCATTTTTTTGATTACGGAGCTAATTCGATGGGGACATTAAGTGAGGCTCTTATATAACAATGTATAGTCATCTGAAGATTTGACTTTGAGACGTGCTACTCACAACTTACAATACTCAATCACTTGAGCTAGCCCACCAAGCTTTGACCAATTTTTGTTACTTACATATATTGATATTTAATGTTTAAGTGTATTATTATATAGAAAAAAAAGTTTTTTGAAAATAAGTTGAAGAATAAAGTTGTCCTATAAAAATGATAATATTCAATATTTTGTTTATATATATGAGTTAACAAAGACTTTAAATTTAAAAGATGTTTAAATTAAAAATTTGATAGATATTATTTTTATTTTAAATTATCAAATATAAAAACATTCATAAATCTATAAAAAATTATTAATACATTTTATAAAATATTAAATTATCATTCAAAGGATTTATATATTTATAGTTTCAAAATCTCTTAATAAATAAACCAACTAACTCTCTAATGCAATGATTGTTTTAGGCCAACTAACTCTCTAATGCAATGATTGTTTTAGGGAGCAAAGTTGACATGGTTAGCTTGTGTTATCTATCAATGTTAAATCAATTGTCTTATTCCTCAACTTTGTTCCTAAATTGTTGTTGTCTTGTCTAAAGGAGGTTTAAAGTTCACAATGACTTTAAAGAAGGTTCAAAGTTTCACAATGACTTTTGTTGTTTGGTCCAAAGGAGGTTTAAACTTCACAATGACTTTAAAGGAGGCTTAAGTTTTACAATAACTTTTGTGGTTTGGTCCAAAGGAGGTTTAAAATTCACAATGACTTTAGTACATATGTCTTTACAATTAAAATTATGTATTTTTTTAATCGAGTTATAAGTATTTTTACTGGAGTTATAATTATTTATTACTTTCAAGTTTCAATTAAACATAATGAATTTACTTAAAATATTAGCAAAGACAATGAAGAATATATGATGTATATATATAGTATAATGAATATATATGATAAAGGAAAGTAATGTATTTTTTTACAACAAGTCTATATGTTTTATAGATTATAAATTTTGCCAAAGCATTATGAAAAAACTCGCAAAATTAACAACTAAATATTAAATATAATAGATAAAATGAAATAAATATTTTCTTATCATTAAAATAGTTAAACTTATAATTGAAGGATACTTCTAATTTTCAATAGATTATCATTTATTATATTTTTTTGTTCATCGAGTTGATCGAATAATCTAATAGTGAAATGGTTATCATAGGGCGGGTAGAAGTTGGCTTATTGTGAAAATTAAATAGATGGTCACGTGGAGAAGAAGACAACAAAGCGTGAATGCTAATATCACTAAAATGGATAGTGCTTTTGAGAAGAAACACATGGATAACCACATGTTTGTGGCATCTCAAGTGATCACAATAGGATTTGTGTTCACCAACTTTCTTCACTCTCAATTGCCTTATCAATCTACAATCCTATGTGAAGAAGAGAGATGCATTGAATTCAAGTAAGACGAAACAAAAATGGTAATTTATAGCATGTTGCAATGCTCATGTACCATATTGTCATGCAACATATGCCAACTATAAAAACGAATAAGTTATATACACAGGAAAAATGTATAAAATTCAAGTACTTCTATTAACTTCTAGAATTCCTTCTTTACATAATACGAGCCTTCTTTATTATGCCAATAGGCATCGTACAATCATATTGTGATATGATAATCTTCTTTTGTTAATGTGAATTTTGAAAGAGCCTTCTTTATATAGATAAATCCAAAATGGGGATGATTTACTTTAACCGTTTCAACCCTTTATTTAATACTAAAATCTATTTACTTATTAAATATTCTAATTTTTATAATTATATTCTTCCACTTCTCTAACATCTCTCTCTCTTAGATTCTATACTATTTCTACCTAATTCAAATATTGGATAGTGTCCCCACTGTACTCCCAGTTTAAGAGAGGTGGGATGGCTGGAGGTGACAATTGATGCCATAGAATGATGAATCAAACAAACCCAGGTCCATTCATGTTCTCTCTTATCAAATCATAGAGAAAAGACACTTGAAGTATATTGAGATGGTAATCTATAGGTCGTAGATAATACTAATGGGAATCATAAGATGATTGATGTAGGCATCATTGCTATGGAAAAATCATAGAAGCTTGAAAGAAAACTAATGTACCCAAGCAAGTAATAAATTTCTATCAAATAGCATTTGATCAAGTATTTGAAGAGCATCATCCATAAGGTTTTCATTACAAAGACCAACAATTAATGGTTTGTAAGAAAATACACTTGGAAACAATGATTCAAAATCATCCCATTCATAATGCCCATTGCATTGTGTTATAGCCTGAAATGACACATCTATGCCTATGACTACTTTCTCATGTTTTCGTCGCATGACGACACTTCCATGACAACACTTCATGAAAGTCACTGAAAAAACACCTATATTGGAGGAGACAAATATAGACTTATGTAACTCCTTTTGACCTATTCTTTGGACCGTTGGAAAGGTATCTGAGTAAGGAAAAACTTTACAGAAGACATAAAATCTTGAAAATGCATGGAAGTACCCTAAAAATGAGCTTGTTAGACCCATTTGAGACTTTTCTTAAGGGAACCCACGATCTTACCTTGCATTCATGACTCTGCTTCATAAAACTCGTGATTTTCACTTGAAGTGGTAAACAAATATTAGAATATGGTTAATTCTTGAATTAGGGTTGGTTTGGGTGGTTTTGGAACTACTTCTGCAGCAGTAACTGATCCCTATTCGACCCCTACTCTTCAAGAAAGTATATAAGAGAGGGAGAGAGGTCTATGGAGGGGACTTGAACATTTGCCTTGTTATGCTGGTGGAATTGGGACTCTCATACCCCCTACCTTTTCCCTATATGCTATTCTCCTTGTGTTGCAGAGCTTGGAGGCTGATATCCTTGTAGAAGAGAAACAATAGAACCAAATCAAGGTTTCGTGAGGTGCCTAGCAAGAGGAGAAGGTAAACTATGTACTTCCACTTGATTAATAAAGATGTGATGTACTTATTCTTCCCAAATAATTGTTCAATGTGTGTTAAATCTCTGTTATGATTATATGATGATGCTTATCATATTAGGGTTTCATGTTTTACTGAACATAATCTCCTTTCATATAGTCAATTTGGTTTGAGGAAGGTTAAACTTGTTTTGCAGGTCTATTGGAGCAAGAGGAGTGAGAGGAAGGGCTAGAGAAAGTTTGGACCAACCTTCATTGAATCAAATATGGACCTTACTTATCTCTAAATATTGCTTTTTATTTTCTTGTTAAACATTATACATCTGTATTTCAACCCTAGTATGTTGATGGTCTCTTAACCCCCAACCATAGGAACACTTTCCTCTACAACAGAAGTAGCAACTCCGCTAGGGATAACCTTGTCTATTTGGGGCTTCTTTGTATTTCTTCCAGTTTTTTCTAAGGTTTCAGGTCCTTCTTACAACTTAGGAGCAACCTTTGAGTCTAATAGAACACCTCCCCTTCCTTCTTAGGGCGGTTTTTGACCTTTTTTTTGGGTTGTTTGCCACCCATTCACATTTTCTGGACATAACAATTGTGACTTTTGTGTGCATTCACAACCTTGCCTTCTTGAAAACTATGTTTCATTTACGAACTTCCATAAATCAACTCACGAATGCCCCTGTAAGTTCCCTTTTTCATCAATTTTGTGGTTTTGTTGGCTGTTTAAGGGCTATTTGAGGGGTCTTTTAGGGTCCTCTGCATGGGAATGACTCCAGGGAGTTAGTGTCATCTCTTTTGAGTGATATTTATCTATTTTGTAAGTTAATTTCAAGTCTTTCATCTTGTTTTGTTGCTTTCCCCCCCACCTCCTTCTTTGGGTTGACCTTGTTGGGAAAGGTGCTGAGCAACCTATGTTTGCAGGTCTAGATTGAATCCTGGGGCTTCTTGAGCCTTATTTTTTTTAGTCTTGTTGTTTTTCCTCTTCATGCCAAAGTGGTTGGATTGTTTACCTTTGCAATTATTCCTTCCTAGTGAGGTCATTTCCAACTTTAGGGCAGCCTAGGATTTGTTAGTGGGGTATAGAGCAGCAGTCTATTTTCTTTGCTTACATTACTTTGCATGCATTAGTTGATAGTATTTTTTTGTTTTGCATTCATAAAAGAAAAACTAAAAAGAACATATAGTTTCTTTATATGCATGTATATTAGGGTTTCAGTATTAAATGCATCGCCCATCTTTGTAGAAATTGAACCCAAGAGATAGAACAATTACACTCACAAAATTGCTAATCAAACATGCAAAATTAACATCAAAGGAGATTGAAATTGGAGCATAACACTAATACGTATTGAATAAGTGTATAATAGCCAAAATTCTGAAGTAATAGGCTGTTGTAATATATAATTACATGAAAAATTCAAATGCATAAGGATGCCATTCGAAATGGTCAAAAAGTAGGTTTACTAAATCTAGTCAAATCCCCCATAGGTGCATAAAGTAGTTTCCAAATCCACCAATATGATCACAAATTGGCTAAGTCAAGTAGGAAAGATAATGAGGGATGGAAAGACAACTCATACATGCTTTTATTAGGATAAAAGGAAGGAGGATCATGTTGGCAAAAACAAGTCAACTACACCTAGTCTAGCTTTCCCTTTTGCCTTAATTCTCAATAAAACAGGCAACTTTTTAGAAAAAGCAGATATGCGCTTTGGAGGATCTGGAATAAAGTAGACATGCTAAATATGGTTTCCAAGAGGTTTCCCAAGCGCTCCATTACTCAGTTTTAGCAAGTGTTGACTTCTATGACTTGTAGAAGGAAACTAGCATAGAGTGGAATCTAGGAGACTAGGTAATAAGACAAAAATAATTTAATTAATGTCTAAGGTAGGTGTCATGTCCCCATCCCTTGGACCGGCGAGGAGGACACGACGAACATCAAACACAGCCGGGAAAATGGCCCCATGAACATAATCAAAAGAAATCAATGTTGGAATTAAAACTTACAAGCATACACAGATGCAAAATGAATCAACATTCAGCGGAAGCAACACACATACCTTTTCGGCATTTAACATGTTCATCATTATTCATTATACAATAGATATAAATTGCAGAGACAAAACAACCAAGATTACTTATCTTTTGGATGGAGAATCCCGCAACCAGCTACGTCGCTGTAACGTTCCACCCAACCGTAGGTCAGCGTGCTCCTCAATCTCTCAGCAACGCTGCCACCCCCGAGCTGGGCATGATTCCTCCAAGGATAAGGGTCAATGCAGGCTTACACATGGCCAAGGGACACAATCAGCAAACCAATACAGCTGGGTTTACCAGGCCATCCACAGATCGGCCAAGCCAGCACCGTCCAAAGACCAACCACTGCTTACACACAGCAAAACAACCCTTCACAACCCTGTGAAGAAGCAAAGACGACCAGGGATAATCCCAACAAATGATGAGCACAGCTCAATCCCACAAGGCAACACGGAGTTGTTCTTGGCCCTATCATGGCCGTTACAACTCAGCTGGGACCCAAACCAGGGTACTTCAGCAGCCATAAACACATAATGAGTGATAGAAGCAATCCACAGTCCCAAAACAGGGAAAATAAGCCAACATCACATACCATTTCCCCAATGGAACAGCTGGGCAACGTCACACGGTCCATAAACAGCAGGGAAAATCAGCCAACGGACATGGCAGTCAACAACCATTTACCGTTGAAAAGCCCACAACACACTGCTCCTTAATGCAGTGGCAGAAGGAGATGGCACAGACTACAGTGGCTCACTACGGATGCACAGTGGCCCCAAAACGTAATTGGACACCATAGCAAACAAAGCGTGGGGAAGACAACAGCCCCAAAACATAATCAGTGAGCCCAAAACACAGGAAAAACATACCCGATTTCCACTCTGTGGGGAAATGTAAATGACCACCGATACACAGCTCCTCTCCTGGCTGCGTGAGAAGGCAAGGGCGCAAGAGAACAACTCGCTGGTCTCTGCGTGAGGAAGAAAGAACAGGACCGACCTCTGCGTGAGAAAGAACAGACCAGATGTGAGGGCAACCGACCATGGGGAGAATGAAGACCGACGTGAGAGAAACGAAGGTTCTCCACTGGGCATGCGTACCGTCCAAACTGACAGTAGCCTGCAAAACTGGCGCCTTCCCATGGCCACGTTTCCTCATGCAATAACTGCCCCCAACTAACAAAATCAAGACATTGAAGAGGTTAGATGAGACAAGAAAGATGACAAACGCACAAGGTGGAAACACATGGGTTTTTCCCCCATAACCAAGGTTTGACATTCCCCACCCCTTATCCTTTGGAACCATGCCCTTTTCATTCAACGTTGCACTGCCGTAGCTAGTTGTGGTTTTAGTTTTTAATTGATGTGCATATTTACATGATGCCACATTATAATGTGTCGGATAGCATGATAAACCATCGACAACTATCCCCATTGCCGAAACACACACACAACGAAATTGATGGTGGGGCTTTTGCCTTGAGCTCCTCACCACGATTAATTACAATATATACATCATGCAAACGGGGTCAAAACCGGGACATTACAGTATGTAACTATGGGTTGATTATTCTAACACCCCCCCTTAAGACTGAATTTATGAGTAAATATCAGAAAACTATAGGGCCTAGCAACAAGGCTTAGTCACCCTTTACATACTGCTTGTCCATACAACCAAGGAAAGAGGTAAAAAACCAGTGTGAAAATCCTCCCTTAAACATGGACAGTAAAACAAAATTTGAAAATCTTGTCATCAATCATGCTTCACAGCATGATCAGTAATACCCAACAGTGTTTTGAGATTGCTGAATGTCTTCTCACAAAAAACTTTGGTGAAGATGTTTGTTACTTGTTCTGAAGATGCACATAAGAGTAGACGAATGGTGCCATCATGCACAAGCTGTCTGATGTAGTGCATATGGATCTCAATGTGTTTGGTTTGGTGTCTCTTTACTGGATCATTCCAGATTTGAATGGTGCTATAATTATCACAGTAGATAATAGTTGAAAACTATGATTTGAAGCCACATTCTCCAAGTATTCCCTGCAACCAAAAACATTGAGTTGCTGCATTTACAACTCCTCTATACTCTGCTTCTGTAGATGAGAGTGCTATGGCAATATGCTTCTTGCTTGACCAGATGATTGGTCCTTCTGTAAGCATGAACACATATCCTGATGTTGACTTTCGATCTGTGTTGTCACTTGCCCAATCACTGTCAGTAAACCCAATCAAATCAAGATCAAATTTTGCTTTGTAGAAGATCCCATGAGTTCTTGTTCCTTGAACAAAGTTTAGGATCCTTTTGGTTGGCCTCCAGTGGATCTCATGAGGGTGATCCATGTATCTTGAAGCCACACTAACTGCATAAAATAGATCAGGTCAAGTGTGTCTAAGATAAAGCAAACACCCAATCAACTGCCTATACAGTGTATTATTTACCATAGGAGAAGAACCTACTTCTTCAAGCTTAACTCCTGAAAGGAAGGGAGTCTTGCTTGGCTTGCAATATTTCATGTTGAACTTGTTCAACAAATCTAAGGCATACTTGGACTGATGTACTTTGATTCCATGTTGGGATTGAGCAATTTCGAGACCCAAGAGTTGGCTCAACAATCCCAAATCTGTCATAGAAAATGCATGGTTCATTGCATCCTTCAAGGATGCAATCTCTTTCTTTGAAATTCCTGTACTTAGAAGGTCATCCATGTACAAGACAATAATCATCAAAGAACCATGAATCAGCTTCAAATAAACATTAGGATCAGACTTGCATCGAACAAAACTCAATGACAACATAAAGCCATCAATCTTGGCATACCAAGCCTTGGGGGCTTGCTTGAGCCCATACAATGATTTCTTTAACTTGCACACTAAAGATGGATTAGAAACAAACCCTTTAGGTTGCTGCATGTAAATCTCTTCAGTGAGATCTCCATTTAGGAAAGCACACTTCATATCCATGTGATGTACCTCCCACTGCTTCGAAGCTGCAATGGCTAAAGCTAGCCTTATGGAGTCCATCTTTTCCACTGTGTAAAGGTTTCATTGTAGTCAATAACATGTACTTGTGAGTAGCCTTTGGCTACCAATCTTGCCTTATATTTCAAAGGTGAACAATCAGCAGCAAACTTAGTCTTGAAAACCCACTTACATTGAACTAGGTTCCTCCCTGGGGGAAGATGAACCAGTTCCCAAGTGTTGTTCTTCTGGAGCAAGCTGAATTCTTCGTTCATGGCTGTTTGCCATCTTGGATCATGTGCTGCATCTTCATATGTCTGTGGATCTGATTCAACCATCAGATATCACTTCTCAGTAAATAAAGGATCTTCCATACAAAGGGCACTCTCAAACTGAGATCTAGTCCTCCTAGTGTCACTAGGATTTCTAGCTAGTTTCCCACCTGCATGAATGGTCTTTGTTGCCCATTTTTGTCTTGTAGAACCATCAGGATCTGCAATCAAATCATCATTCTCAGACATATCAGAATCAACAAACTCATTAGTCTCTCCACTTACAATCAATGAATTTGGTGGTGAAGAAGACTCTCCAACTTCAACTGCTACTAAAGGCTCTTCTTGGAACTGAACACTTATTTCAATGAAAGATTTGTTAGTGCTCAAGTTGATCAGCTTGTACCCTTTTGAGTCTTCAGAATACCCAACAAATAGGCACTCTTGGCTTTGGGGCTGCAAAGCCTTTTTGTTTTTAGTTGGAATTCTAGCCCAAGCCTTTGAGCCAAAAATCTTGAAATGGGTCACATCTGGCTTGTGCCCACTCCAAGATTCAAAAGGAGTCATACCATCAAGCTGCTTATGAGGCACCCTATTCTAGATGTAGGATGCACATTTTATAGCCTCGGTCCAAAACATTGGTGGCAAAGTCTTAGCCTCCATCGTGCAAGGTTGCCATCTCGTTCAGTGACCTGTTCTTTCTCTTAGCAACACCATTTTGCTGTGGTGTGTAAGGGATCGAATGCTACATCTGAATACCTGCATCTTTACAATACTGAATGAACTCGGTCTTGACATACTCACCACCATTGTTAGATCTGAGGATCTTGAGTTTCCTCCCAGATTGGTTTTCAACCAAGGCTTTAAAGACTTTGAAAAGGTCAAAAATTTCAGACTTATGCTTTAGGAAGTGAACCCAACAATACCTGGAAAAGTCATCTATGAATGTTAGTGCATATTTGGCTTGAATCATGGACATATGAGGAAATGGACCAGCAATGTCACTGTGGATCAACTCAAGAGGTGCAGAGGTTCTCTCATGACTAGCTCTCTCAAATTTGTGCTCTGGGTGTTTTCTTAGGATACAACCTTGACAGACTCCCTTGGAAAACTTGATCTTTGGTAACCCTATGACCATATCTTTTTCACTGAAATCAGAAAGATACTAGTAGTTAAGATGGCCAAATATTTCATGCTAAAGCGTGCTTGCCTCATTAGCATGAATCAGAAGAGCAGAGGGGTTTGAGTAGGGTAGAAAATGGGAAAAAATGTATACCTTCGAAGTGTGATCAACAACACCTTTTGCTATGGATTTACCATTCAAAATCTCTGTGATTTCAACATCATCAGGGGAGAATATGACCTTCTTTAGAGACCTAGTGTGAGTCATCTGATACACTGACAAGATATTAGAGGCAAGACCTGGAACATACAACACATTATTGAACTTACCATGATCAAGATCAACCCTTCCTTTCCCCAAACTGTCAGTGAGAGAGTCATCTCCCAAAACTATTGGTGGACCTTTGGACATGTCAAGAGAGGAGAATGCCTCTTTTGTCGAAACCATATGTCTAGAAGCTCTAGAGTCTATGATGAAGCTAGGTGAGTTTGATGTGCCAGCAACCAAAGCATGTACTCTCTCTCTGTCTTCTAAATTTGATCCTCCTTCCCTCTTCTTTGAGCAATCAGGAAGGGAGATGTTATTCTTCTCCAGGATTTGGGTCAACATGTCAATTTGCTTCTTCATACAAGAGCTCTCAATATGATAGCCCTCACTACAGTATGCGCACTTGCTCATTTCTCCTTTGTTCTTCTTCTTTTGGAAGTTATTCTTGGAGCCTTGGGGCTCCTCTTGAGACTTGTTCTTGTCTCTCTTTTGCTAAGGTGGATTTTTAGCTTTTTTTTTGCTTTTTGAATCCACCCTTGAATATCTAGCAACCAAAGCTTAGTCTTTGGAAGGTTTGATCGTTCCCATCATCACCAACTTATCTTGTTCCTATGTGAGGGATTTCATGAACTCTGCGAGCTTAGGCATCTTCCAGGCTCAAGCTGTCAACTTTGTGGCATGGAAGGTTGAAACAAATACTGAATAGTCAGGGCCAAGCTTCGAAAGTATGGCTAAAACTAGTTGCTCTTCCTTCTTTTCAATCCCACACTGTTTTAGCTGCAAAACAAGGGCTTTAAACTTGGAAAATTAGATTTTCTAGGATTCAAAGCTACTGGGACTCAAGGAGATCAGCTCATTCTCGATTTGATGTCCTCTCATCTCATCTGTCTTACAAAAAATCTCTACAAGCTTCTCCCACACTTCATTCGGTGACGCCAATCCATCAAGATGGAAGAGGAGGTCTCTTGAAATGCTCAGACACAAAAGACCATAGGCCTCATCCCTCGTGTTGTGCCATTTGATTTTCTCTATAGCTGCATTGGGCTCTGCTTTAGTTTCCATAGTAACCCTATAGAGACCTTTCGCTCTCAACAATATCTCCATCTCAACTTTCCATTCAAAGAAATTAAATGGAGTCAAGATGATCTTCTGAGATTGGTCCATAGCTCAGAAAATGTGCCCTTCAGTCAGCAAAATATGCTCCCAGTCAAGATGTTGAACCTAAAATAGCAATATGGAAGGAGAGAAATCAATCTACAAAGGCTCTAATACCATGTGGAAATTGAACCCAAGAGATAGAACAATTACACTCACAAAATTGCTAATCAAACATGCAAAATTAACATCAAAGGAGACTAAAATTTGAGCATAACACTAATCTGTATTGAATAAGTATACAATAGCCAAACTTGTGAAGTAATAGGCTGTTGCAATATATAATTACATGAGAGATTCAAATGCATAAGGATGCCATTCGAAATGGTAAAAAATTAGGCTTACTAAATCTAGTCAAATCCTCCATAGGTGCATAAAGTAGTTTCCAAATCCACCAATATGCTCACGAATTGGCTAATTCAAGTAGGTAAGCTAATGAGGGATGGAAAGACAACTCATACATGCTTTTATTAGGATAAAAGGAAGGAGGATCATGTGGGCATAAAACAAGTCAACTACACCTAGTCTTTTGCCTTAATTCTCAATAAAACAGGCATCTTTTCAGAAAAAGCAGATATGCGCTTTGGAGGATCTGGAATAAAGAAGACATGCTAAATATGGTTTCCAGGAGGTTTCGCAAGAGATCCATGACTAAGTTTTAGCAAGTGTTGACTTCTATGACATGTAGAAGGAAACGAGCATAGAGTGGAATCTAGGAGACTAGGTAATAAGACAAAAATGATTTAATTAATGTCTAAGGTAGGTAACTATGGGTTGATTATTCTAACAATCTTTGTACTTGCAAAAATAAAAAATAACTTTTTCTTTAGTGGTTTTCAATTTCCAGTTTGAAAAAGAAAGAGAAGTAGGTTTACTTTTGCATTTCACATTCTCTTTTGCTTAGTCATGTTGTTTCTACTGTTGAGTAAAACACCATTGGTTTCACCTCTACCACCCTTTGAGTAATAAACATCCCTTTAAAATGAACGTTTAATATCTAAAATAATTTACTAACTGTTTGTTTCTAGGGATGACACACACTAGTATACACTAGTGTTTTGGGTTAGGGATATCTTAACTACCCAAAAATTTAAACTCAAACATACTGGCGTGTCTTTAGGAAATCAAAATTCACAGAGAAAGATACTAGAAATATCCTCTAACACAGGAGTCAAGCACGAGGTCATGCGATACTAAGCTATGGAGATACCCATCCTCTACTCAGTAGAGCATACACTAGAGTTGTTTCACATTTGGGGATTGACGACTATTCCACTAGCCTTTCTTTGTAATTTTGGCAGCCTTAGCATCTTGACATCTAGGATTCTTACATGAGTGGAAGTGGAAGGATATTTCCATTGCTCCTAGGGTAGACTTGGAAGGAATCCCTGGTTGACAATTTGGGAGGGAGGTTTGGTGATTCATACTATTGCACCCAGAAAAATCATCACGAGATGCCAAGTAACTACTCTTCGATATTCACTGGTTAGTTCTGGGCCCTCATCATCCCAGAATCTCCTTTGGAAGGCATTCTTGTGTGCCTTGTATTGATACTTAGGATTTTTTTCCTAGTGGCGTGCTCTTTTTGTTGTTGATTACCAGTTGACCTCAGAATTGTATTACTTGTTAAAGTCAGAAAATATGGCTAACACCCTTACAGACACCAACTAGGAGACCCCTTTGTCTGAGGCTTCTTTTTTTTTCCTTTCACTGGGAATGTTGGTGTTCCTTTGATGGACATTTTGAATCTACCTGGATTCACTCTAGGGCTACTAGTTTGTTTGTTTTCCACTCCAACTGTTCTGAATTCTCCTGATGCTTCTCAAGTAAGCACCTTATGTAAAGAGCATCAAAACCATGTCTCCCTTTCACCTGTATCAACGTCTCTTCCTCCTTCGACCTCATGCGGTGATACTAGTGACCTGTAGTCTAAAAGGAATATAAGGAGGAAGAATAGGAAGAAAACTCGAAAGCAAGGGGGCACCCATTCAACCTCTATAGGTCAAGTTGAACCCAACCACCTAACCCCTGGAATTCATGTTGGGGGCACCTTTCCAACTTTTCCAGGTCATGCTAGATCCAAGCACTCAACCTCTGGAAGTTAAGTTGATCTTCACCACTCATCCTTTCTAGGTCATGCTGGTGGAACCCTTCCAACCCTTGCAAGTCATGTTTGACCCAACCACTTAGCCTCTGTACTTCATGCTGGGGGAACCCCTCCAACCTCTGCAGGTCATGCTGGTGGAACCCTTCCAACCCTTGCAAGTCATGTTTGACCCAACCACTCAGCCTCTGTACTTTATGTTGGGGGAACCCCTCCTACCTTTGCAGGTCATGTTCGAACTCAAAACTCAACTTCTGCAAGCCAAGTTGATCCTCACCACCCAGCCTCTAGAAGTAATGCTGGGGGAACACACTCAACCTCTACTTGCCAAGTTGACCTTAATCACCTAGCCTTTGTAGGTCATGTTGGGGGAAAACAACCATCTCTGCTAGTCATGTTGGGGGAAAACAGTCAGCCAATGTAAGTCATGCTAACACCATTGAGAAAACTAATCGTTCGAAACAAAAGCCAAAGTTCCCTTGTAGGCTTTGTGAGGGAGACCACCTTACCCATCAGTGCCCTGCTATTGCAGAGGGTTAGAGAGTATGGTTCCAAGGACATCCCATTCTTGAACAGTCTGAAGTTTCTCAACAACCTATTCAACCTTCGGTTAATCAAGTGGTTGAACCAATGTCATCTTTGATCAATCCCACTCTCCCTTCAGAGAGTGACCTTTACCAAGTGATTGAACCGATGCAATTTTTGGTCAATCCCACTGTCCCGTCATAGAGTGATTTCCATCAAGCGATTGAGTCGATGCCATCTTCGACCAATCCCACTCTTCCTTTAGAGAGTGAACCATATTCTAGTCATATTTTCTTCTTTTCCACTTTAGAACCTTCTGGACAAGGGGGTGCAAACCTTTCTTCGGATGAAACCCTACCAATCTCTCAGATTGCTTCCTTAGAATGGGATAGCCTAGTTGAGTTGCACCTTCCTTCTGATGCACCTTTTCAGATAAAGGTCAAAATTGGATATTACATAATTTCTCGTTGTATTATTGATGAAGGAGCCGCAATTAATATTTTATCTACATGTGCATGGCGAGGCATGGGATCTCTCAGCCTCATGTCGAATGATAGTTAGTTACTATCTTTTGATAGAAGAACTAGTACATCCTTAGGAATTCTTACTCAAATAAATGTTACTTTGGGTGGGAAGACTGTCTTAGTTGATTTCATCTTGATAGAGGACTCCTTGGACTTCAATATGCTCCTCGGGCATGAATAAGTTTATGCCATGCATGCTGTGGTGTCAATGTTCTTTCGTGTGATGTACTTTAATAATAATGAAGACATTGTCACTATTGATCAGTTGGATTTTATTGATCCCTCTCCTGAACCAACTAGAGACCAAGTCTTTCCTTTATTGATTCCTAGTTTCTCGATAGACGCTACCATGCCAGGGGTGAGCTATGTGGCCTCATATCCCTCATGTTCAATCACTATTGAGAATAAGCCTATGTTTCCATGCTTACCTTCTCAGGACTCGGTCCCAACAGTTGACCAGGTGATTCATCCTGTGCAGACTATGGAGCCCACTCTCAACTTTGTTGATCCATTTGAATTTCTAGACATGTGTTCTATCTTGGATGGTATACTTACTTATAACGAAGTATTCCTAGAGTCTTTGATACAATTTGACATACTTATGGATGTTGGTTCAGTTGTGACTAAGTCTAACCCTGATTTTCTTAGTAAGCTTGATATTTCCTTTGATCGATCCTCTTATGTTGGTCTTCTTGAGTCGTTGAACTCTCCCTTTGAACAACAAGTCAGTGATACTGATGAGTTTGATTTTTCTTATAGATTTTTCAACTCCTATGATACTGAGTTTGTTCCTGCAGACTCTATCTCCCCTATTGATTTTTTCTTTTCTTCTAAGGTTGATCTTATTGATTATAAACCCTCAGGCCTTGTAAATATAGAATCTTCTTTAGTCAATTATGCCTTGACTACACTTTCTGTCGAAGATAACAAAGTTGCATATGTTTTTTCCAAAGTGACCTGCATCGGATCTTTTCTTCTGATTATGATGCTGATGTTGTTGTTTCTTGAAGACATGATTTTTAGCTGGATTCACAATTGTTTACTAGCCTTGCCTTGTTGTTCAAGCTGTAACTACATTTGCATGTACCCTACTCGTGCTTATGAGTCTGATGTCGCCTTCCATGGTTTTATCTCGTTGTATAATCCCTCATCTTTTCTCTCATCATCGCTGAGCTTTGTACCAGTTTTCCTTTGCATCTTGACACCTTTTACCTTGAGGAGAATTTTCCCGAGTGCCTTTATATTGCTCATGTTCCTTGCAATATGCTTAGGTTTGTTCATCATGCTTGGAAGTAGTTTTTCCTACCTCTGACACCCGTCTCCTCGCATTTAGAGCAATATTTCTGCTCTCCTTCAAGCTCGTAAAAAACAGTAAGGAGTCCGTGAGTTGAATTTTTTAGAATCATTAAAATTTTACAGGAAAGATATGGAGTTATCTTCAAGCCCTGATCTGACTCCTTAAATGTGACTAGATTTCTGAGTTCACTTGTCTCTTCAAACTCGTTAAAATATGTGAAGGAACACCCACATAGGTATAAGTTTACCTCTTTTTCCAAACATGTGGATTACTTAGGAAAAAGGAATAATCTATTTTCTTAGGAATCTAGAAGAGTATCTTCAGGTATAGGTTTATCCATTTTTCAGGGCCTAGAGGAATAAACTTATGGAAAAGGAACCCCCTTTTCGAGCTTAGTTTTATCTTTTTTGTGCTCTGGACCTAAACATGAAAAAGATTCCGAGCATTCCTTATGCCTTTGTCATGCTCACTAAACCCTAGAACAAAGCATAAAGTTTATTGTTGTCAGTACCATTCTTGTAAATAAATGGAATTTTCTGAGTGATCTTGCTTCCCTTCACACTCGTTAAAACTAGAGCGCTTCTGGTTGCTTTTGAAGGAGCGTCGGTTTGGTGATAGTTTACCCCTTTTTGGGACCTTGCCGACTAACTATGAAAAAGGTATACCTTCGTTCACCTAGATAAGAGAGTTCTCCTTTGGATTGTTTTACACTTTTTTGGACTTAGGAGACTAACTTTATGAAAAATCACTCCCCTAGAGTGTTCTTTTGAATTTTCAGACCCTAAAAATTATGAAAACACCGTCGAGCATTGACTAATTTGGGCTCGTAAAATCCACGAATCAGTGCTTTATCAAGCATTCTTCTATTTCTTCTTTGATCTTGTCAACAACGAAGAAGGTCCTGAGTTCACTTTCTTGGACTTGTCAAACCTTTACAAGAAAGAAGGGAAAGGGAAGTTCATTCACATGTTTTTATGTCATGGCAGCAAGTCTTGTCTCCTTGAACAAAGCACTAGTTTTGAGTCTATCAATAGTTGGGTCCTAGTTTTTAACCTTATCCTGATTCAGAGTTTTTACTGCTCCAGTTGGATTCTTTTCCAATTATATGGGGAATCTGTCAATGTCTCCTACATTGGAGATTTGCATCGTTAGTCCTTTCGTGTCAAAAGCCACCTAAGTCACTTTTTTGTCATGCTCACTATTCAAGGATAAAATTTATCGACCATTCCGCAGTTTCCTTGACCTTTTGTGTCGGCCACGCCCTCACATTAGTTCATTACATCCAGTATTTGGTGGTTCTTTCTCCAAAAATTTGTTCCAGATCCAATCAATCTTTGACTTACCTTGTGTTGGAAGATAAAGGATGCCTTAATTCCTTCCTTCCAATGGATCTCTTCCTATCGAATTCAACAAGTCTTTCTCTAGGAACGAGATCTAGAGTTTGTGCCAATACCTTGGGGATTGCAGTGATCAGTGGAAATTTCCCTCGCTATTGGGTAGTGGGAATACCTTAATGTCTCCTACTCGATGGATTCTTCAGGTGTTAGACTTCAATACCTTGTATTCACACTTGTTAGAATGTACCAGGTACCCTAGGGACCATTTTCATTATTGGTGGTTTCCCTCATGTTTGTTAACGGCCCTCATCAACTACCGATAATCAAATGGTTTCGTCCATGTTCGACTTCAGTTCCTTTATTTGCATGGTTATGATTCGTATGTTCGGGCGGTTTGGACTGAAGACGTTGGGCTGACAGTAGCATCGTCATCTTTTGTTATTGCCTGAGTTGCGCAAGACCTTGTCACACTTTATATGATATTTGCTGAGACATAGATCCACCTTGTAGTCTTATGGATATGATCGATTATTGAGCATGGATCCACCTTGTTCATTTGTGGCCATGACTCCTTTGGATTTTATATGGTGCCTTTTTGCATATTGTGCGACCATGATAGTTGCATCAGTTATACACATGTTGGGCCCGTCTATATATTTATGGCGATCATTTGTATATGGACATGTATGTCCCAGAGATCAGTTTTGTCTGACATTTATCTCTCTTTTAGGTACCTCTGTTCGAGCTTGCAATATTGGATTCTCCATCTCTTCGACTCCATGACTCAACTGTTTCCTTTTTATAATTTATTTTGGATATCATCTCCCCTCTAACCTCATACATTAGGGGGATTCTATTATATCCTAAAATGACACATCTTTTCTTGTGACCACATTCTCATGTTTTCGTCGCATGTCGCCACTTCCATGATGACGCTTCATGAAAGTCACCGAAAGTCACTAAAAAAACACCTAGTTTGGAGGAGCCACATCTAGACTTCTGCAACTTCGTTTGTCCTCTTATTTGAACTGTTGGAAAGGTATCCGAGTAAGGAAAATTTTTCTAGAATACACCAAAGTCTGAAAATGCATGGAAGTACTTTGAAAACAAGTTTGTTTGACCCATTCATGACTTTGCTTAAGGGAACCCACGATTTTACCTTGCATTCACGACTCTGCTTCATCAAACCCACAATTTTCACCTAAAGTGGCCAACAACTATTAAAGTATGATTAATTATCAAATTAGGGTTGTTTTGGGTGGTTTTGGAACTACTTCTGCAGTTGTAATTGATCCCTACCTTTTCTCTAGATGTTATTCTCCTTGTGTTGCAGAGCTTGGAGGCTGAGATACTTGGAGAAGAGAAACAATAGGACCAGATCAAGGTTTTGTGAGGTGCCTAGTAAGAGGAAAAGGTAAACTCTATACTTCTTCCACTTGATTAATAAAGATGTGATGTCCTTCTTCTTCCCAAATCATTGTTCAATGTGTGTTAAATATCTATTATGATTATACGATGATGATTATCATATTATGGTTTCATGTTTTACTGAACATAATCTCCTTTCATATAGTCAATTTGGTTTGAGGAAGGTTAAACTTGTTTTGCAGGTCTCTTGGAGCAAGAGGAGCAAGAGGAAGGGCTAGAGAAATATTGGACCAGCCTTCAGTGAATCAGGTATGGACCTTAATTATCTCCAACTCTTGCTTATACTTGATTGTTAAACATTATACATCTATCTTTCAACCCTATTATGTTGATGGTCTATTAACCCCCAGCCATAGGAACACTTTACTCTACAACACATTGCTAAATAGTTGGCAATGTAAAATAGCATAAATGACAACATGATAGGATCCTAAAGTTGGATTGGGTCCCTTAGACTCCATATTGTCCAATCCCTCATAGAGTATGCCTAAATTATGAAGCTGGAGATGATCCCATTCATGTAAATCCCAAAGGGTCTATGCGAATAAGTTTCTCATTGTCATGTTTAGTAGGCTTAGGGAAATGTTTGAATTGTTTATTTGGGGATGTGCAAAACCCGTGGATAGATAATTCAAGGGAGACAAAGTGAAGAATACTAAAGTTATTGCTTGTTTGCATAATGGAGACCAAGGGAATATAAGATATAATCCATGCTAGAATATTAGATTCCTCAGCTATAGGATTTTCTTAATACACTAATGGTGAAGCATATAATGCTTTTGGCATTAGAGTGTGTGCAAGATTTAAATAAGAAACAATCCCTTAGAAAAGCAAAAAGCATCGGGTTGTTTCTTTCCCTACACGATTGTAGAATTAAGTGCAACGTTGCTCACAATCAAATTATGGTCACTTGCATTCTTCAAAATAACATACCTAGTGTGATCAATAACCAAACCCCCAAATTCATCAAGATGAACTACCAATTGAGCACTCTCTTATGACTTCAAATTTACATATTGAAAAAAATGATGACAGAGAAACCTCAAATACGTTTGATACTCCAAGGCCATTGGGACAACTCTTCACACTTACAAATCATTGTTGTTAGATTATTGTCTGGGAATTTCTCTCACAATTTTTCAATCCATGCCAATGTATTTGTTGTCTATACTCTTCTTGAAACTTAAAGCATAATGCACATATCCTGCATTTCCTAGGAAATTCACCATATAACCTAAAAATCACAAATGCATGGTGTTCCCATATTATTTGTTGCTTGAATTCAAATCCAAGTAGATCCTTGACAACTTGTGTTTCGCCAATTTTCTCTTAAGGAGGCAACACAAAGGCTGACATGAAAGGCACAATTTTTGTGGTTTAGATAGTAGTGACACCATTATAAGGTACACTAGAAGAAGGTTGAAATGTTTCATTAAAATTATATTGTTGATTGAAAATCGAAGGTGTAGAAGTCAACGCAAGTGAGGATGAAGTTAATTTGATTGGGGGAGAGAATAAGCCCCTTGCCACAAGAGAGTTTAGAATAATTGAACATGGATTCAATGAAAGTAAATTTTTAGTTGAGCTTCTCACTTATGATGTTGACTCAACATAGATATCTGTATTTATGACTTCACAAACACCCTTCTTGCAAGCCATGATCTCTAAGCACACTGTAAATCAAGTGTTGTTTTTTTCTTGTTATAAGACTCATAAGGTCTATGTGCACGGCATCTAACCTAGATAATAATTTATTAGTCATTTGGAAAGAGCCTTATTTATATACTAAGAGCCTTCTTTATATAGATAGATCCAAAATGGGGACAATGATCTTTGATCATATCAACCCTTTTATTTAATATTAAATTATAACCACTTATACATATTCTAATCTTGGTAATTATCTCTTCACTAGGATTTGTACAAGAATAGCATGTATAGATTCCATAAGAGGCCTTCAAAAATCATAATTTTGTAAATTCCAAAAGAGATGTCTAATATTTTCTTATAATAGAATCACCATCTTTCAATTCCATATGGTCCTTGCAAACACAAACCTTAATTCAATATTTTAAATCATCAAAAGGATTGATTGAAAATGATACAAACATTGCAAACACAAACCTTAAACTAAAATGGTATATATAAACATTGTAGGTATTGTTATTTTGACCTTTGGTCAAACACTATCAGTTAGTGTTTTGACTAACAATTTATCACACTTTTCCTAACTCTTACATTAGAAACTCAATTTAATTAGTTTTACCAAATATATTAATTCATTTCTTTGGCATACCATTAATTGATCAATTGGGGTCTTATTTCCCAGGTGACAATGGTTTCTTCTTGGGATTGAGGAGATATTTAATATTGAACTTTGTAAATGCATCCTAATTAATTTGATTGTCCTATGACCACCATTGCATCATCTCCACCATTGTGTTGAGACACTCCATTTCTCTTACTTAATGCATTTAATGTATTTTGCACTGACAAACAACCACTGAAAACCACTACCGCTCATGCCACTGCCTTTGTCACGGGCCATCTCTTCATACAAGAACATATTTTCAATGTCAAAGTGGACTTATTCAAGCAACGCATTAGTCTGCATGTTGTCTGAAAGGGGATAGCGTTTACAAGAACATATTTATATAAATCTTAGTGGAATTATTCAAGCAGATTTGAGCTTGATAATTTCCATATCATCATTGCACGAGGTTATGTTGTTGCATCACCTTATTATCACTGCACCAAACATGATTTATTATAACAATATGTCAAGTACAAAATACACACAACAACAAGATATTATGAGAATAGTATGTCAAATACAAAATACAGATAACAATAAACATATTGTGAGTAGCTGGCTAATTGATCCATGTCTCAGTCTTCTTTTCCCTTCTATAGTAACCAAAATAATATCATTGTATGTCTGATGTTCAAGTATGAAATGCTTGTTTACAATGCTCAGGGATGGCGTTCACAACTATTGCTCATCGATATTTGGTCAAGCTATTACGGGTAGATAATTAGCCATTGCCTTGCTTATATTCTTCCTATCCTACATTTTCAACTCAATTCAAGTTTAAATTACTTGTTTTTAAGGAATTAAGTAGAACCTATTATCAACCAGTTTGGTACAATTCACACTAGTTTGGATTTTGGAATTGATTCATGATATTTATAAAAGAGAAAGCATATCGAATGACTTCCTGTCAGGGAGAAAGGGCCTACTATGTTTATATAATTCTAATAGATTGTTAAGAAGGATGACATGGAACAAGGAATTAATATTCATTATTGAGAGAGGGCCCTACCTACTATTGATGAAGTTGCAGGGTCTCAGGCATATTCTAGTCAAATGTACATGAATTCCCCCTCTAAGATATCAAAGAACATATGTAACCCTACTTCAATAACTTTTGCAGACTTACTAGTAGGTTCCACATCTCTTGAAGGTCCCTTGAATGAACTAGTGTGCTTGTGCAATGAACTCCATGTTTGAGAGCATTCCATAGCTAGTGGAGTAGAAGTGCTAGTGTTAGGGTAAAAAGAACAATCAGATTCCCTTATCGAGTCCATCCCAACACACCCCAGACAAGGAATACCGACCCTATTACTTAAATCCTTATATCATTCGTGTATACTTTCCACTGCATTGCGAGCATGGAATGAATATGCAGAGAGCCAAGGGAACTAAAAACTGTTTGTTGGTAGAAGAAAGTAGAGATCAAACAAAACTCGTGAATATAATTGATAAGTGTTAAGCCCTTAATGATGGCACATTAACCCATATAGTGTGGTACCTTACCCCCTATATTGTGGTGTATTACATATTAATTATGTCATCTTGGGTCTATTAGTTTTTATTGTACACCTTTGTCTCCTATATATAGGAAGGAAATATTCTCATTTTAGTCATCATTGTATCTTATCTTGTCTTATGTACTTAGTACATTGTGTAAGGAGGTTCCTCCCTCGAAGAGGATTGATATTTATCTATGTTATTCATTGTTAAGGCATGGATTAATCTCTTATTATCTGTTTCTGCTATTTTTATGCTATTTTTGGGACTTTGTTGCATAACATTTGGTATCAGGATTCATTCATCGGGACTGGCTTATGCAAAACGAGTCATGTTGGAATTTTCACTACAATTTTTTTCTATAATTATTCAGAGATCGATGTTAAAAGAACACTTCTAAAACATGATGAACTATCCCCAGTCTGAAATTCATATCATGATCCATTATAGTTTCAGACATAATTGCGGAGGCATATAGGGTTTTTGACTAGTCCAAAACCTAGTCTAAAACAGGTGTTCTAGGGAAAAATGTGATATCTGAGGTCTCTGAGATCCAAATTGAGTGAGAATAGTTTAATCTGAAAGAAAAATAATTAGGGTATATTTGGTACAAGTTTCAACTATAGAAACAAAATATTGAAAACATGGCATACCATACAAGTTCACTCTTCTGGATATGCCAAAAATAAGAAGCTTTAGGATATTTGCAATAACTTTTTTTTGGCACATCCAAATTAGGTCATACCTATGGAATGGGAAAGAGGACACATCAGGGTATCACAATTCAAAGTTTCAGACATAGAGGAGAGAAATGCAAATTTTACCTTAGTTACAAGTTGGCCCTAAAACAGTCTTCTAATCAGGGTTTGAAAAAGGCATGCCATTTTGCAAAAGTTTGAATAGATTTGAGTAGAAGGATTTATTTTTGGTAAAAACTAGGGTGTAATATATATTTATTGTTCAAAATTCCGCTAAAAGGAAGTGGAAATAATCACACTCCACTCAAACCCCTAGAGGATTCATCCCCGACATATGATGAAATGGAAGAAATATATTTTAGAGTGTTCAAGTTGGAAGATATGATTAAAGGAAATGTGAAAATGGATGACTTAATTAAATTGGAAAATAAGATGTCTAGTAAAGAGGGTCTCAAAAGGATGGCTATTAAAGAGGATTTCAAAGGGA
The DNA here is from genome assembly GCA_001517045.1 of Pseudotsuga menziesii. Classification (NCBI taxonomy): domain Eukaryota; kingdom Viridiplantae; phylum Streptophyta; class Pinopsida; order Pinales; family Pinaceae; genus Pseudotsuga; species Pseudotsuga menziesii. The sequence goes on along the minus strand of LPNX010038281.1, from coordinate 453,180 downwards.
TGGATATAAAATAATATTTTTAAGACTTGAAGGAATTGATGAAGGATATAAAAAATATCTTTATTCCTCATGTATCTACTCAAGAAGAGGATAAGGAGGAAAAATAAGACTTAATCCAATCACGTTTGGAGAAAATTGAAAAAAATTGGAGAGTAGGAAGTTAGAGTCCTCAAAATTTGATGATTCACTACAACATCACGGGTTCAATTCAGGTCCAAGGAACTAATTTATCCCCAATATTGACATGAGAAAGTTTGATGGAAAGGATCCAATCACGTGGATTTTTTAGATGGAGCAATTCTTTGATCTACACCAGGTGCCCACTTTGCAAAAGGTAAATATTGCATCCTTATATTTAGAACCTGATCAATTTGTATGGTACCAATGGCTTTGTGACCATAAAAAGGACTCTATGATCTCTTGGTCTATATTCACAGAAGAATTGATTGCACATCATGGGGATATAAATAACGACAATTTTTTTAGCTAGTTGGTAAATCTCAAGCAAAAAGGTCCAGTCACATAGAACATGAAACAATTTCAGCAGCTAAGTCTCATAGTGAAGAATATTTTAGAAGATAATTTGGTATACCTCTTTATTGGAACCTTGAAAGATAATATTCAACATGAGTTGCATCTCTTTGAACCATCATCACTAGAGAAGGCTTCCATTGTGGCAAAGAAGGTTGAAAGTAAAAATATGGCAATGACTACTAGATAGGCCTTCTCTGACACATATATAGAAAATAATGTTCCTTCTTCTAAACCACCGCAAAGGTTGACACCCCGACAACTAGATGAAAAAAGAACAAAGTATTATGATTTAATTGTGACAACAAGTATAGTAAGGGACATAACTGCGGCGAGAATAAATTATTCTACATAGATTGTGAAGAGGAAGAACCAAAAGAAGAGGAAGCATCTCAAGAAGATGTGACTTCAAAAGAAATATAAGAGGCTACTTCATAAGAAATTAGTCCCACCTTATCTTGTCATGCAAGGGATGGAATTAAAACTCCTCAAACTCTCAAGATCAAAGGATACATAAAAAAGAAGAAGTTAACAATGTTGATTGATTCCGGTAGTACTCATAATTTCATTCACTTTAAATTAGACAAAGTTCTTAATTGCTTTATATATCTAGCACCAAAGTTTCAAGTAATGATTGCAAATGGAGGAATTATAAATTCCTCAGGGAAATACCATAACATCAATATGTATATGGGGGAATATGTATTGAATAGTCCAATGATTTCTATCCCAATGGGTGGTGTTGATGTTGTCTTAGGTGTCCAATGGTTACAATCATTGGGAACAATGGCTTTTAATTTAAAGAAAAAATTCATGAAATTTTCATGGGAAGGAAACGAATACGAGTTAAATGGCATCATAGGAAAACCAAACAACGTGATAAGCTCTAATGGTATGACAAAGTTGTTAAAAAAGGGACATCAAAGTGTAGTTTCATAATTATGCTTATTATATGTTCAAACCTCAAAGTTCCATATCTCCCAGATCTCCTAAGTGCCATTAATAAGCAATCCAAGGTATTTGAAGATATTCCCAAAGTTCTTCCACCTATTTTAGACTTTGGTTATGATATCCACTTAATTCTAGGAAGTGTTCCTCCTAACATCAGACCTTATTGATATCCCCATAGTCAGAAGAGTGAAATTGAGCGTATGGTTGCTGAAATGTTAGAGGATGGCATAATTAGGACTAGCCAAATCTCTTACTCTACACCAGTGGTAATGGAACCCAAGCCAGATGTATGATGGCATATGTGTCATGATTACAAAGATCTCAACAAGATCACCATTAAATATAATTTTCCCATTCCCGTCATTCATGAATTGTTAGATGAATTACATGGAGCAATTGTCTTCACAAAGTTGGATCTTCGTTCTGGGTATCATCAGATTCGAATGAAGGATGAAGACATCCCTAAAAAGACATTAAGAACTTATGAAGTTCACGATGAATTTTCGGTCATGCCATTTGGTCTCACAAATGCGCCTTCCACATTTCAAGGTTTGATGAATTCTATTTTCAAGCCTTTCCTTAGAAATTTTGTGCTGGTATTCTTTGATTATATACTAATCTATAGCAAGTCTTTGGAAGAACATGTTCTGTTAAATTTGTGAACCATTGATATACAAGCAAATATGAAAGCTTTAGGAAGGGAATTATGCAGTGGAATAATCAAAGAGAATGTGCACTGAACAGGAAACTCATGCCACAAATTTTAGAGAAATCGGAAAAGAATTGCTCAGATAATCACAACATTAATCTTCATTCATTAATCAATAATACAATGATTATACAATAAATATAATTTGAATGCTAAAAATAGGATTTAAATCTACCATTTATGACTGACTGATTATCTAACTCAGTGTGTCTAAATCACTGCTGTAGCTCACTAGTTTAACCCCGGATGTCTAAATTAGTCTATAATCAGTTAACTGATGAGGTAGGTGGAAAAAAGGCACCACACTCCCTGCATGCATGCAAAACTGGTGCTATGCTAACTAAAAGTGATCTAGCTGATTGTAACCGTAGGATAACTCATCATAACTACTTACCTACCATATCCAACTGAAGGAGGCTGCTAGTGGCACTCAGAGTGGGATCTTATAATGTAGGGATTAGTCCCAGAGGCACATAAACTCATGCATGCACATGCAGTAAGTGGCATATAACCTTTAGGTTTGTCCCCCATACTCTATTACAATGATAATAACTCTCTGAGTTAGGCAAGATGACCAAATATACTATATTGGACAAAGGAATATTAATTAATCCTAACACCTCCCCCTTTAATCCTAACTTTGGACAACTTGGGCCCTGGAAACTAGGCAAAAATTCACCCATACAATCTAAATGAATAAAATACTGCTTAATAAAATAAGGAAAATGGGGAAAACCTCATGGGAACCCCCTCCTCAAAATAAGCAGGAATTAGGAAATAAGCTTCCATACTTAAGAATTTTTTGTTCTCTTTGAGAAAAAAACTTGTGAAAAAATTGCTGCAATCTGCAACTCTATGGAGAAGCCATGAAGAATCATGGTTCTTCTGTGCATCAACATCCTAGGACTGTGCATGTGAACCTTTCCATCTTCTCCTGATCTGTTGAATGTTGCTTTTGTCTCTTATTTCTGGAGGAGGAATGGAATGATCCATTTTGTTCATCAATAGGCCAAATTGTGGATCAATATTCATCATCAAGTAAAATCTCTTTGGAAGTTTGTTGCACCACTCTCTAGGTAGCGAAGCTATGTGAGAGAGTCCAACATGTTCATTCTGATATTGGGACCTCGTTCTTCTTCTATCAATTGGATTCCCAACAACATTTGTAGCTACTTTAAAGAGATTTTCAGCCCATTTAGGCTTCTGATTTGGAATAGGAGCTGGATATGGATTTGGATATAGATCATCTTGAGGTACAATCTCAATATAGATATCATACTAATCTTGTTCCCCATCTTCTAAAACTGAAATATTAGACAACATATCATTATCTGCAAATGGATGCGAAAGAGAATTTTTACCTTCCCTTTCGAATGGCTGTTGAGGTTGTACTAGAGCTAAGTATGGCATAAAGTCTGAGAATTCATGACTTGGAGGCATGGTTTATAACACCCTTAACTATAATCTTCCCAGTTTAGATATTTGAGATCTGCACCGAGTCAGGACACCGAGTCAGGACCAAATACAACTTGCTTTGGCGAGCCAGTATATGTCATCTGATAAACATATAACAAATTTACTGCAAGCTATCCATGTTGGATTTTAATAGAACCTCTCCTAACAGTTAGGATCTGTGAACTATCCACCATATGAATGCTAGGTCCTTATGATATATCCAGAGTAGTGAAGGATTATTTGGAGGAAACCATGCAATTGGATGCTCTTGAATCAATCATATAGAACTTTGACTGAGTGAGGCTTACTTTCAAAGCATGACACCTCTCATATTCTCCAGTCGGCTCTCTAGCTTCAAACATCTCTGCACCTCGTGGAAGGGAAATATTTTTCTATTCAAGGAGTTTTGTCAACTGGTCAATGGTCTTCTTCATGCACCGAATGTCTGGATGAAGGACTCTCATACAATAGGGACATTTAGCCTTCTCGATTTTTTTCTTTTTCTTGGAACCTGAGGCTCCATCAAAAGATTGTCGATTCTCCTTTGAATTCGAATTAGTGTTTTTGTTCTCCTTCCCATTTGGCTTTCCTCTTGCTTGCACATTGCTAGAGTCCCCAAGTAAGAGTGCTAGATTCTTGGAGGTTTGAAGCACTCCCATTTGAACCAATTTGTCTTTCTCTTGTATCAAGGACTAAACAAAATCATCTAGAGAAGGAATATTCCAATTTTGGAATGGAAACTATTCTGAAATAGAATGTAGAGATAAAGATTGAGAACTCTGAGCCAAGCTTGCTCAGCACTGACAACACAAGTTGCTCATCTTTCCTCTCTATCCCACACTATTTGCATTATAGTACTAGTGCTTTGTACTAATTTGAAAATAATTCCTAAATAGTCTCGAAACTGCTGGAATGTAGTGTAATCAAATCATTCTCCAGTATATTCCCCCAAAGCTCATCTTGATTTCCAAACAAGGATTCGAGCTTTTCCCAAGTTTCCTTCAGAGTCTTAAGTCCCTCAAGGTGGAACAAAAGATCCTTGGAGATGTGGATGCACATGAATCCAAAGGCTTCATCAAGGTGATTCAAAAACTTGTTCTTCTCAACATACTACTAGGGCTCAACTTCTCTTCCCATTGTCATTCTAAACAGGCCTTTGTTGCACAAGGATACCTGCATATCTACCCTCCAATCAATGTAATTGAAGGGTGTAAGGATTCTAGGTACGAGAGCTGAAGGATCCTCCATTTTTCTGTATGTTGATCAATCAATTTATTCAAGAAGCTACGCAGATACCTGCAAAGAACACTGCAAAACCAATTCAATTCTTAATTATATGTCAATTTAAGCCTTTCCACCTCAACATGTGCACTTTCACAGAGTCCGTCACACCAGGATAGACTTCTATGGACAGAATCTAGAGGAAGAAATGCTACGATTCTAGGATTTATGTTGAAACTCAGCTGCTTTTGGTGCACAATGGAGATTAGACAAGACTTGTTGCTAGCTTGAACAAGGCTTTGATACCATGTTAAATTTGTGAACCATTGATCTATAGGAAATTATGAAAGCTGTAGGAAGGGAATTATGCAGTGGAATAATAAAATAGAACGTACACTGAACATGAAATTCATGACACAAATTTGAGATAAATTAGACAAGAATTGCTCGGATAATCACAACATTAATCTTCATTCATTAATCAAGAATACAATGATTATACAATAATTAGAATTCAAATGCTAAATATAGGATTCGAATCTATCAGTTCTAACTGACTGATTATATAACTCACTGTGTCTAAATCACTGTTGGAGCTCAGTAGTTTAAATCAGTATGTCTAAATTAGTCGATAATCAGTTAACTGATGAGGTAGGTGGAAAAAAGGCACCACACTCCCTGCATGCATGCAAAACTAGCGCTAGTCTAACTAAAAGTGATTTAACTGATTGTAACTAGAGGATAACTCAACATAACTGCTTACCTACCACAAACAACTGAAGGAGGTTGCTGGTGGCACTCAAAGAAGGCTCCTATAATGTAGGGATTGGTCATAGAGGCACATAAAATCATGCATGCACATGCACTAAGTGGTAGATAAACTCTAGGCGCGTCCCCCATACTCTAGTACAATGATAATAAATCCCTAAGTTAGGTAATATTACCAAATAGAATATATTGTTCAAAGGAGGATTAATTAATCCTAACATGTTCAACATGTTGACAGGGTACTACAACTACTAAAGGAGCAAGAAATGTATGCAAAACCCTCACAAAATTTCTTTGGGATAAAGGAGGTAAAGTATTTGGGTCATATTGTATCTCATGAAGGTATCAACACGAAACTTCACCAAGTGGACACATCTATTGAGTTAAAAATATTATAAAGAATAAAGAGATGGTTGAGGTGAGGTAAGCTTATGGAGAATGAAGATCTGAGATAACTAAGTTGACAAGCTTCAAAATTTCTTTAGGGTATCAATGGCTCGTTGTAGAGGTTATATTTATGTAGTAGAGCTGTAACGAGCAAATTCAGTCAATGATGAACAATGAATAAGTGCAGAAATGAAGTAGATACTTGTATTCTAGATGTGCGAAGTCCTTGCTCAGTAAAAGACACAGATCATAGAACAATAAAGGCGACTGATCTGGAAACTCTATTCAGACGCAGAATGCAGATCAACTGAAAGGACACAAATCACATAATTTTTCACACATCATGTGTTTTTTTTGGGCAACTGTCTGTTCATACACATATTTTTTAGATGCAGATCAAAGAAGTTACAATAGTTGCGTATTTTGAAGAAAAGGTATTTATCTATTTGCAATTTTTCTATACAATCATATTTCATATTAGGGAGGCTGGATGAGGCAAGGAGTAGGGCGTTGCAGCCTACTTCTAGTAGGTGTTTGGAGAATACAATCAGGGTTTGGCAATTGTTAGGATTATTAATCCTCCCTTGACCATACTGTCTATTATATTATATTTGCCTAACTTACGAACCTTAATTTATTATTTGGGTCCACTTGGCCTAGTGGGGCCACCTAGATCAGTTACTAGAGTGTGGGGAACACTGCTAGAGGTTAACTGCCACTTACTACATGTGCATGCATCAGTTTGGGTGCCTCCTAGACCAATCCCTACATTTTAGGAGCATCTGGGAGTCTCGACACCAACCTCCATCAATTAGGTGGAGTTGGAACTAGTTATTCTTAGTTATCCCCCAATTACATTCAGTTACTTCACAATCATTTAGGTAGCACTATAAATGCATGGATGCATGGGGAGGAGCACTTTTCCTACCTACCACACTCAGTTGCATTGATTTAACTAGCTATAATTGAGTGATTGAGTTGTTGGACATCAGGGAGTTGAGCTTTGGACTCAAACTTTGTCAGTTACTTCACAATTAGTTAGCTAGCACTAGTAATGCATGGCTACATGGGGAGGAGTGTTTTTCCCACCTACCACATTCAGTTGCACTGAGTTAACTAGGTTACACTGATTGATTGAGTTATTGGACATCAGGGAGTTGATCTGTTTGACTCCGATATTGATTGAGAGACCATGAGTTAGAGATTCAGTTAGATACAGTCATATCCACTTAGGAGATTCAAATTCATACCCCATGCATTCGAATTCTTTCATATGTAAACTATTGTAACATCCGATATTATTATTGTGAATGATACTGTAAATTCCTGAGCAATACTTGTCCGTTTCCTTTGTGGTTTGTTTTGCTTAGTTTGTATCTTCATTCTCCATTCAATTTCCGCAAACATTATTAGAACTCTCTGCTTGAATATCTAAATGGAATTAAAATTTTAATATGGTATCAGATCCTTCTCAGGCAGGGTTTCATGCTTGTTTCTCCCCGGTGAGGAAAATCATGATTCTAACAGTTCATATGTTTTAGTGTTTTTGCAGTGAAATTGACAGGTGCTACATAGCTTGTGTGAAGCTTTGCAAGTCTTCCAGCCATAGCAATTATGAGTTCACATAATCTTGAACCATGGATACTCACAACTTACAATTATCTTGATTGGAAGGTTGATATGCAATTGGCCTTGCGCAAGCATGGATATCACAGGATCATACATGGATGGGAGGCTGAACCTCATCAGCCGGTTGAGCGGAACAAGTTTCAGAACCGTTGTGATGAAGCATTCAGGTACTTATGTACTTATATATCCAGAGATCTCCTGTTCCAATTAGAAGGCTTGAGGACTCCCAAAGAAGCCTGGGAGAAGCTTGATAGATTGTTTAACAAATAAGATGAGCTTCGGGGATACATTCTGTAGAATGAGTTGGTATCTTTACATCCTAGCAGTTTCGAGACTATTGAGAAATTATTTACTAAATTCAAGTCTCTAGTACTTTAATGCAGATAGCGAAGAATAGAGCGAAAGGATGAGCAGAATGTCCTTTCCATACTCAATAAACTATGCTCTGAGTATTTTGTATTTGTTTCCATATTTCATTCCAAGCAGGAAAGCTTTCCTGATTGGAAAATTCCTTCATTAGATTCTTTTTCTGAGTCCTTAATCAAGGTGCAAGACAAGTTGATTTGAATGGGACTCATCAAGACCTTCGAAGATCAAGCTTTCCAGGTTACTGACTCTTCCAAAGTGCAAGCAAAGGGGAAATTGAAGAAGAAGGAGCCAAAGCAGTCGAGTCGAATTGGAAAACTTCCGAAAGGGCCTCCGACTCTAAGAGGAAAAAGAAAAAGTGTCCCTACTGTATGAGGGGTTTTCATCCAGAAGACTCGTGCATGAAGAAGACCCTCGACCAGATGAAAGATGTATGTGTTCAGAACAATATTTCCCTTCCACGAAGAGCAGTGTTGTCAGATGATGAAGAACAGACATAATAAGATGAGATATGCTTGCATGGAAGCCTCTTTTCGTCGACGGCTTATGTGATAGATTCTGGAGCATCCAACCACATGGTTGCTTCCATGGAATCCTTCATCACTTTCCCTCTATCAGGAGGACCTAGCAGTCAAATGGGAGATGACTCTAAAATCCTAGATGTTGAGAGAGGTTTAGATAAAATCCAGCATGATGATTTCATTCCCTCTCCTACAGAAAAGAAAATTGTTGAAGATGAAGAAGAAGCAAATTTTTCCCTACAGTCAATTCGAATGGAAGAAAGTCTCCATGAAGTGACTCCTTCTCTTTCTGCTCCAAAATTGTATGATATATCTGATATCTCATCTCCTCACATGGATGATCCAAAAGAAGACATTGAAATATTTGTTTGTGAATAAAAACACTCTTCCTATTCTTTGCAAAAATTCTCCAGTAATTCTTTAAATTTTGTGTATAGTTTATCGGTAACTGTTTCAGAAATGGTAGAGGAATTTGATTTCTTTATCTATAATGATGTTTCTGGTGTGCATATCAGTAATATAAGTGATATTATGGAAATAATATCAGATTATAAGATTGATCTAGTCACTCTCATTAATCTAGAGCTTCCAGTAAATTCCTACAGGATTACATGCACCGAAAATCAGAAATTTGAAGAAGGAGAAGATTGTGCATCTACCGTCTCGGTGGAGCAAAGTTTTGGATCTGATATGAATACTTTTGGATTTGATTTATTTTCTGATTTGATAATATTTTATTCAGGTTTCAATATTCAAGAGCTTTCAATATTGCTTATAACTGGTTTCACCAATTTTGGTGTGACAAATCAAGCACCGCAAGTCTCTTTCAATTTTGCTGTTGAGGATTCGATGTTAGTTCTTTCTTATGAATTTTCTGATATCAGATTTTGTGAAATATTGGATATTTCTGAAGCTATATCAGATTATGGAGCTCAATCATTCACTCTCCACAGTCCCAAGGCTTCTCTACCTTTGGTCACATGCTCATCTCCTCACAAAACTAGTAAAGAGGGAAACATTCTGCATCCGCCTGGACACTTGCTCCTAACACTTGGGGCTGATTTTACCACTCATGGTTTTCTGTTCAAGGCTGAAAAATATCAGGCTCTTGGGTGTTCCTCACATTCTTTGAATTCTCAAGTGCGTTCACCCTCTCTTTAGTTGATTTCAGCTGCTCTACACGGGTCCAATTTTCACCGTGCAGCTGTTTATATTCATGATTAAGTTGGGTACGTTGTTCTTCTTCCAAAGAGGAAGATTCCTCCAGACATAAGCATGTTGTTTGGATTCATGGGTTCACCTGCACAAAAGAACCAAGATACTGCTACTGCATATTAGTAGCAAATATTTTCACAAGTTTTTTCAAAATTTGTATTTCTGCTTATTTTGAGGGGGGGGTTTTCCCATGAGGTTTTCCCATGTTTCCTGGGTTGTATTAAGCAACATTTTTTTACTATATTTTAGTTGTATTTGGGTGACCTATGGTCTTGTTACCAGGGCCCACAGTTGTCCAAGTTAGGATTCAGGGGGGGGTGTTAGGATTATTAATTCTCCCTAGACCAAACTGTCTATTAGATTATATTTGCCTAACTTAGGAACCTTTATTCATTATTTGGGTCCACTAGTACCATTCGGTCCACTTGGCCTAATGGGGCCACCTAGATCAGTTATTAGAGTGTGGGAAACACTGCTAGAGGTTAACTTCCACTTACTGCATGTGCATGCATTAGTTTGGGCACCTCCTAGACCAATCCCTACATTTTAGGAGCAACTGGGAGTCCCGACACCAACCTCCATCAGTTAGGTGGAGTTGGAACTAGTTATTCTTAGTTAGCCCCCAGTTACATTCAGTTACTTCACAATCAGTTAGCTAGCTCTAGAAATGCATGGATAATGCATGGCTGCATGGGGAGGAGCGCTTTTCCTACCTACCACACTCAGTTAGATTGAGTTAACTAGATGTAACCGATTGATTGAGTTGTTGGAAATCAGGGAGTTGATCTTTGGACTCAAACTTTGTTAGTTATTTCACAATCAGTTAGCTAGCACTAGTAATGCATGGCTAATGCATGGCTGCATGGGGAGGAGCATTTTTCCTACCTACCACACTCAGTTGCACTGAGTTAACTAGCTTACACCGATTGATTGAGTTATTGGACATCAAGGAGTTGTTCTGTTGGAATCCAATATTGATTGAGAGACCATGATTAAGAGATTCAGTTAGATATAGTCATATCGATTTGGAAGATTAGAATTCATACCCCATGCATTCAAATTCTTCCCTATGTAAACTATTGTAACACCAGATATTATTATTGTGAATGATACTGTAAATTCCTGAGCAATACTTGTCTATTTCCTGTGTGGTTTGTTTTGCTTAGTTTGTATCTTCATTATCCATTCAATTGCTGCAAACATTATTAGGACTCTCTGCTTGAATATCTAAATGGCATTCAAATTCTAATAGCAACATCCTTTTTGCTGGTGCAGATAAAAATCAGGGGGTTGTAGCCTCCTTCTAGTTGATGCTGGAGAAAAAACAGAAGTTGGTGCTTCCACAACTAGAGAGTGCAGTTTTCCATAGGTCAGAGATTGAAGCCATAAGTCATAGTTTGTGTAATTAGATTGATATTTTTCCAGGTCGGTGCCTAAATATTGCAAGTTGGTGCTTAAGCAGATTGAAGTTGTTGCAGGCCAGTTCCAACAACCCGCAGATTGTACTTGAGATCATATCAACACCTGAATTGATTGGCTGCTCAAGTTTGGAGACTGTAATATTCTATTGATGTAATTACACACACACACATATATACATTTTTTCTCAAGTATTTTCGTGTTTTTCTGATTATTGTTGTGAATGCTAGAAAGTTTTAAATTTGTGAAAATCTGCATAAGTTAAAATTATACATATATGCACAATTACTGATTCACCCACCTCTTAGCAACAACTTAATACCAACAAGGAGCACTTTATTTATATTCTTCAATTCACTTGACTTTTCCCTCAATGGGGACAACTTGCGCATTTGTTAAGGAAGACTTGTTCTTTCTTTTAGGCTGACTTGTGTTTTTGTATTGAATGTTATTTGGGACTTATTCGATGTTATCTGGGGCTCCTTCAATGGTTAAATTGAATTGTTGGTTATTTATTTATCATAGAAAAGTTGTCCTTGTTGATGTTCATGTACTCACATGCACGTCTATTTACCCATAGAGCTATACTGTTTATTCTACCCACACTAAGAAGTCTAAGACACTTCTTAGAGCTTATGTCAAATTCAACGTTACACTAGATTTATATATTCCACAATGGAATGAAAGTCCCTATCAAATAAATGAGTCAAACACTCTAATATAGAATAGATAACTTTGTCCTCAAGAAAGAAATGTGAGAGCATCCTGGGGCTAATCACCACTATCATAACCCCGTTAGTGAAGAAAAATACCTAAATGTTGAAGAAGTACACAAAAAATATGGTACACATAGAGGAACAAGAGGAGCGGTGATTTCTACAATCACTAATCCATAAGTACGGTTTGCTACATAGGTTTTTCCAGGCAAGGTGGTTTAGAATTACAAGAAATATGAATGCTTTGTTGATTTCCATGATATAGTGGAATTCACCTCGAGGGTTTGAATATGATAGAGAAGTTATAGAAACATTCCCAACACCTAAGATTAATGTTTGGCAACATAACACAGACAAAGAAGTCCAAAATACCACAGATTTGGCGTTTTAGTGCTGGTATACGAAGATGATTTAGGTGACAACTAAGTCATATTGTATTCCATCATCATTGATAGATAAGTATAAATTTTTTGTATGCTTTTCTGTCGAATCGCATAATATATTTATTTCACCACGCACAAATATGGAGAATAGAACTAAGGTCTTTACTTTATGCATTGATGAAGAAAATATTAAAGGATCCATGGAGCACTGGCCTCCAGAATTTCAATTACAACCATATTCTAGAATGGATTTTTTAACTACTCCAATGAATAAGCTGAAGAAGAAAGACAAATTTAAAGGCTCTACAAGTTCAAGTTCAACAATGCATGACTCTCCAAGTTTGAGCGTGAAAAAGAAGAAAAAATAACAAGTATCAAAAGAATAAGTGGCACGGGTGCAGAAAAATAGGCATACAATCGTGTTGCCATCTTCTACATAAGATTAAGAACAATCATAGAAGCATGAAGAAGCAAAGTTTGAGTAATAGAACGTGCACAATTATAGAGAATTTAAAGGATTAAGAGTCAATTATTTTCACAGAAGAAAGGAGGCCGACACAAGAGTTAGTGCTACAAGATATCATAAGTACAATTGAAGTTAACCTATGCTCACAACATGTACTTCAGTTGGATTCAAGATATCATAAGTACAATTGAAGTTAACCTGTACTCAACCTGTGCTCACAACATGTACTTCAGTTGGATTCAAGATATCATAAGTACAATTGAAGTTAACCTGTACTCACAACAGGTACTTCAGTTGGATTCTGCTAAGCACTGTCTAATTTAAAGTCTAAGTTGCAATTGAGAGAGTGAAGTCAACAGAGTTCAACGATGGACATTGGTGATACTGTGTGGGAGGTCGTATTGAGTATGGATAAGCGCAATGTACAGAGGGTGAAGAAGAGGTTTCTTGATGTTGATCCTTGTGTGGTGGTGTTTAAATAATTGGATGGTTCTTCCTCCTCAACATTGAAGTGTCCAATATTTGAAGTAGATATGTAACAAGTTTCATTTAGATCTAAGAAGATGTTATGGTGATAATCAACACAAGTATTCCAAAGAGGTTGTTGAACATAGTTCTTGTTAGAATGTGTAATGACGACTTATGTGGTATATTGGTAAAATATCATTTAAAGGCATAAAATAAATCTAATATTATAAAATAGAGTTATTCCACATGCATCATTGTAATTATTCCCTTTGTAACCATTATCTATATAAAGAGGTGGAAATTCATTTATCCCTCATGTGTTATGGGATGTATTGTAATCCAAATATCTTGGTATATAAGAGAGGTGAAGGAGACCCTTTTGGGTATATGTTGACTGTAGTTCATCACACATCACATGTTGTGTATGTCATTTGTACACACATGATTGTGACATGATTGGGTGATGGAGCTTGATGTGATGCATTTGTGAGGATGCCATGTAATCTTGGAGATCTATTTTTAGAATAATGGAAGATGCAACCCTTCCTGTGGACGTATCCCATATTGGGTGAACCACGTATATCAGTGTTCTCTTGTTTTTCTCCTTTCTCCAATTTTATTTCATGCTTTATTTTGCTTGGTCGATAGAAAGATAGACTAGTAATGATTTCCATATTTTATATTGTGTTATGATATTATTTCATATGTTCACAGTATTCTAATAGTTCTCTAACAATTTCTATGGAATATATGTATATAGCAGTAAGTGAGGACGAGACATAAGTTGTTGCACAAACTTCAGCTAAAGCGCGATGTGAGGAACCAAAGACATTAATTGAGGGATTAAGAACATAGAATGCAATATTAAATGATCAATTGGGTAAAATAGAGAATCCAAATAAAATGGAGTTCAAGAATAAGATAATGCAAGTAGAAGAGGCATTTGAGAAAGCTAAGAATCATGTACAAGGAATGCCAAAATTGGTAGATACAAGTTTTTCGGTTATGGAGTCATTTGCAAGAAGCACTGAAAGTTTCTCAAACATAAAATCAAATAAGTATGTGGGAAGAGAAAGTAAAGAGAACAAATAAGTAACTAACAACTTTTCCAATATTTGCTAGGATGGAAGTCGTGACAAAAATTTCATCTTTAACAAAGAAGATAATTTTGACTTGCAAATAGCAGCAGAAAGTGACTAGTCAAATTATGTAATTTTAGGAGCAAGTTGAGAAACAATATTTGAATATTATAGAATTTCATGATAAGTCGAATCATCTATTGCATTGGGTGATTGTGTGACCAAAACCATAGTCTACTACTTTAGAACAAGTTGCTAATTTTAAGCAGGATTTCGAGTTTACAAAGAAAACCAAGATTTACCTTTAATCCAATAGGTTATCTTTTTAGAATGAATATTGGCTCGAGGGTGGTCCAAACTTAGTGTTGGGGGTCTGCTGACGCTATATTTGTTATAATATTATAAGTTCTATGATACATTGGTCGTGTCGTAAGTATGTGTCGTATATTTGTATTAGTATGCGCAATATTTTTTATATGTTAGAGATATGTGTATCTCGGTATGTACTTCATCTGGTCATGCATAGAATGAAGGTACATTACAATATAAGCATTGATGTATATTATGATATACACTCTTCCATTTGTCATGGTTCTAGTGGCGGAAACATGTTGAGGTTTCTGAGACCTTTACTAGCTGCATGCGAGGAATACATGATGCACCAATTTTTTAATGTAGTAGCGATATGCATGATGCATGCGCATGAAAATTAGGTGATGCATCTGCATCTGCATGAAAGTAGTGATGCATGTGCACGAGAGGTTCATGTGGATGAAAATTGAGTTAGGGTTTTGGAACCTTAAAATTCATTGAAACCTTATAAAAGAGAGAAGAGGATGATGGGGTGAGAACCTTGAGCATTGTGAGTAGTGATTTTATCTACATAGGTTGAGTGAATCACTGCATGAGGAGGGTGAATCACTACATGAGGATGAGGGCATATTCTTGAGAAAAGAAGGGTGCAATAATCGGGAAGAGGAGGGGCAGAGATTTGAGAGGGAGTTAGCATACTTCTTCTTACACAGAGAGGATCCTTTGGAGGAAGTTGATTCGTCATCCTAGGGATTAGATATTGAGCACACATAAGAGAGTGAATCAGTGCATAAGAAAGGTGAATTTCTGCATGAGGACATGGACACATTCTTGAGAGAGAAGGGTGTAGTTTCTTATGGAGTAAGGGTGTTTATTTGAGCAGAGATCCAACACACCCGATCTACAATAGAGGGAGGATACATTAGAGGTAGAGACTGCTTCTATGAGAGATTGATTCCAGCTACAGAGCATTCAGTTGTCAGAGGATGAACATTCCAGAGTAGAGGGGGCACACCTCACTAGTTGAAGTTGAGCTCTGAGATCATAGAGTTCATCAATTTGAGAGAGGGAATCACTGAGAGAGTGATCCATAAGTAGAGGGGCAAGATTCCCTAGTTAGATACAAAGAGAGGAACAATCAAAGAGAGAGGCACGTTATCCAACTATCCATCATACATCAAAATTGAGGTTTAGAGCCTTTTGACTCAGAGATATGTCTATATGATTGATCTATTGTACGTATTGGAAACTTCTTGAAGATAATAAAAGTTACTATATCTCTCACTGGTTTTTCCATAAGGGTTTTTCGAGGGTCATTAGACCAAAAAAATTTGTGTTAATTTTTATGTGTGATTGCTATATTGAGTAAAACAAGTAAAAAGATCTCATGTGTTTCATGTCATAAATAATTGTATGTGTTGATATACATTCTATGGGATTGAGAATCAGGGTTTAGTACTTGCATGTGATTTAGAGAGACTTGAAACTAAGTTGGGATCTAGATTTCGTAGTAGTGAAATTAAAATTTACAGTATAGTGACTTGTGCAACATAATTATACGTTAACATAAATTCAAGTCAAAATATAAGTTGTTAATATTAGTTGAAAGATAGACGAGAAATTGATAATTGTCTTATATTTTCTATAAATGTTCAAAAGGACACGAATGTTTTGGGTTTTTTCACGTATATTGTTAGAATTTTATACTTTAATCATGATTATATTATATCTTCAAACAATTTTCATTATATCAAAATAACCATATGCAATAGGATCACTGAAAGAAAGACAAGGAGAACAAAACAAAAGTACAAAGATTTATCCTTTGGGAAACCCCGCAAGGGAAGAAACCCCAACAAACTTCTTTAGTATATATTCGTCAGTAAGTACAATGTATTATAGTATAATCCAAGAGTTAAAGTCTCTTCCACACAAATATCCCGATAACAATATAAAATAGAAAATCCCAAGAATAAGATGTCTTCACAAAGCAACTACTCTTCTCCCAATCAAACTTGTTCTTCTCTCTCTCTCACTAGCAAACTTGCTTGAGCGAGTGATGTGTACAAATGAGAGGTGAAACCTCTCTATGTATACTTGTATTTCAAATGAATTCCCCCCTATGGGGAAAACTTCTCTAAATTCGAGGGCCGAATTCACTTAGGAAACATTAAATAAACATTATCTAATGTTTCTTCCGAATTCTTCCGAGTCGACATTATAGGTGAGGTTTAAATTGATTCTATGCATATTAAATATGTTGAATTTACACTTGACTGTACTAGGTCCAAAATCCAAAAAAACCTAAAGGCACCTTCACGACAAGGTTTAACCCCATCGACAACACCTTCAACGCAAGTGAAGGCTCACCCGAGATACCTATAGGAGTTGCAAGAATCAGGTTTTTGTAGTAGTATGTTAAGTTTTATTAATTGCTTAGATGACATATTAAAACAATTTACAATATTAGGACCATTGAAAGAACACCAAGCACAATTACACAAAGAAAACAAAGATTTTCCTCAGGGAAACCACAAGGGATAAAACCCCACAAAAATTCCTCAGAATATAACTCAACCAGAGTAGTGTAAAACCCTAGACAACTGTTTCTCTCTTCTTCATGGTGCACTTATCCTTTTCTCTCTTGCAAACTTGTTTAAGTGAGTGTGTACAAATGAAGGGGAGTGCCTCCCTGTTTATATTTGTCACTTGAATTTACCTAAAACCTAGCAGGGCTGGATTGTCTAACTGACATAGCCGACTTACCTAGAAAGACACCAAAAATAACATTTATTATATTGACACTTGGGTACTATTGAACTGGCTTACATTCAAAGGTTTACATTGATTCTTTCAATGAATCTTACATGACCATACTCATCTCTTGATGGAAGAATACAATCAATACATCTGGAATATCTTTCGAAGTTACAATACTTTAACACTCCCTATTAACAATGAAGGTATTCAACCAAGGTAGAAACTACTACCACAACTTTACATCTTACTAGTGAGTCTCTTTATGTCATAGGAAGTTTTGGAACACCATCATACATCTTCATCATCAATATCAACATGAGAATACTGGATCATCTTCTGCAACCTTGATAGGTAAATACTGAATCATCTTCTACGTAAATATCGTTTGGATACTGCCATACTTCAAGACCTAGAAAATAGTGCATCATTCCAAGGTCTTTCATCTCAAATTCTGCAATGAGATTCTTCTTACATTCATTGATGGGTTTGTCTTTGCCTATTAAGAATAGGTCATCTACATAAATTAGTAATATCATAAGTTCGTCACCCTCAACTTTATAGTAGAGGTTGGAATATGCTTTACTCTTGGTAAATCCCAAACTCATCAAGAATACATAGATTCTTCAATGCCATGCTCTAGGTGCTTGGCTTAACCCATACAATCCCTTCTTGAGTTTACATACATGTGTTTCTCGATCATCTGTCTCAAAACATTGCAGTTGTTCGATATATACTTCTTATTCTATTCAAGCCATTTAGAAATGTTGGTCTTATATCCATCTGATGTAACTTCCACTTCATATTGGATTCCAAGGAAATGATGGTTATAATTGATGTGTACCTAGCTACTGGTGCAAAGGTCTCCTCATAGTCAATTCCTTCCTTTTGGTAGAATCCACAATATATGAATCTTTACTTGTACTTCTATATACTACCATCTGTTTAAAGCTTTGTCTTGTAGATCCATTTCAAGGATACCATTGACTTGTCCTTTGGTCTTGGTACTATTTCCCATACATCATTATTTATAATGGATTGGTGTTCCTCAACCATGGCATCAACCCATTGCTTCTACTTTGTTGCTTCTTCAAAACATGTTGGTTATTTATCAATGAGATCACACATAAAAGACACATAAATAGGGTATGGATTTGGATTCTTTCTTTCTATGATGGTTCATTCTAGGACGCCATGTCTTTTTGCTGATTCGATTACTTCATGATCCCAGGAAGGCCTTATTTTACATAAGATCATTTCACTAGGAAATTCTTCAGGTCTCTGAGGTTTTCATGTCATGATCCTCATGCATCTATTCTTCTTCTTCGTTCCTAACTGGTTTAGGACCTTCTGCAATTCTGGGAGTTTCATGCTCCTCTTCATCTTCCATGTCTTTCGTTGATTTTCTAAAATTTGTATCTTTCTCGGAGGTGACATCTCTGCTTAGTTCAATTTGATGATATCCTAGGATATAGATTCAATAAGCTTTTGACTGCTCACTATATCCTACAAACAATCCCTTCTTTCCCGAAGGATCTAGCTTTGATATTTTCTCCTTGGGAATGTGTATGTATACCGAACAACCAAATATATTTAGGTGACCGAATTTAGGATTGTCACGTCCCCGGTTTTGACCCCGTTTGCATGATGTATATATTGTAATTAATCGTGGTGAGGAGCTCAAGGAAAAAGCCCCACCATCGATTTTGTTGTGTATGTTTCGGCAATGGGGATAATTGCCGGTGGCATCTCGTGCTATAAGGCACATTATAATTCGACATCATGTAAACCCGCACATCAATTAAAATAAACCACAACCAGCCACGGCAGTGCAACGTTGAATGAAAAGGGCATGGTTCCAAAGGATAAGGGGTGGGGGATGTCAAACCTTGGTTATGGGGAAAAACCCATGTTTCACCACCTTTGTCTCATCCAACCTTGTCAACCTCTTTAATGCTCAGCTGGTGGTTGAGGAGTTATGGCTGAGGGCATTTATTGCTGAAGTGGTGGTGGTTGTGGCAGGTTGTCAGCCTTACCCACTTGCTCACTCCACCCACGTTTGCCATTCTTCTCCCTCACGCACTCTTCCCTGGTCAGTTTTTACACTCTCACCACGACTTTGGCTGTTTGGTTCCTCACGCACAGGTTTTGGGGCGTTTTTGGTCTCACGCAGGTTTTCTTCTTCTCCCCCACGAGTTGCTGAGCACCCACGAACTGCAAATTCGCGTCCTTCCTATTAGTGGTGCATCCACGGGAAAAAATGGATTCGTTTTTCCTCACGCAGGGCCTCCATTGTCTGTTCTTTTCCTTGCTGGGTCGGATTGTTTACCCACACACAAGCATTCTTCTGTTTGGGGTGCACATAGTGAGCTGAGAGTCGTGCTCTTGCATCCACGACTGACTGTGAAGGGCCATTCACTTTTTTGGCTGTCTCACAGATTAATTGGGTCGTTTTCCCTACTGTAGGTTATGCTCACTGGTAGATTTCGGGGCTGTAGTCTTCCCCATGTTGTGAATGTATTTGCTGTTACGTTTGGGGGCCATTGTAAATTCGAGTGAGAGTCATTTTGGCCACGATAGGGCCAAGAATGACTCAGGA
Organism: Pseudotsuga menziesii; assembly: GCA_001517045.1. NCBI lineage: Eukaryota > Viridiplantae > Streptophyta > Pinopsida > Pinales > Pinaceae > Pseudotsuga > Pseudotsuga menziesii. Next base: position 433,228 of record LPNX010038281.1, on the reverse strand, counting down.
ATTCGTTTTCCTTGTTTAAGCTGTGGTCATCCATTGTTGGGGCTGTCCTCTGTTGTTTATGACTTCTTCACAGAGCTGTGAAGGGATTGTTTGGCTGCTGGTATGCAATGGTTGAACCTTGGACTGTGCTGGCTTGGCTTGTCTGCTGAAAGCCTGTGAAACCCAGCAGTGTTGGTTTGGCTGTTATGTGTCCCCTTGGCTATGTATAAGCCTGCAACTGACCCTTATTCCGGAGGAATCATGCCCAGCTCGGGGGTGGCAGCGTTGCTGAGAGATTGATGAGCAAGTTGGCCTATGGTTGGGTGGAACGTTGCAGCGACGTAGCTGGTTGCGGGTGAATTCTTCATTGAAAGATAAGTGTTGCTGTTTACTGCATCTCTGTGATTTATATTTATGATCAATGCTGGAATGTCTATATTGCTTCCGCTGATTGTTTGAAGGACTGTGCATCCTTGTATAAAGAATTATGCCTGTTGTTTAGGCTTTAATTTCGGCATTGATCTACTCTATTTTATGTTCATGGGCTGTTTGCCCGGTCTGTCTTTGGGGTTCGTCGCATCCTCTTCGCCGGTCTGAGGGATGGGGACGTGACAAGGATTTTCTTCGGTAAACATCTTTTCTAGAGTCTTGTTCATAAGGGTACTGTGGGATATTCTATTATGTACATATACTGTTGTTATGGTTGGTTCTTCCCATAGGTACATGGATAGATCTGGATCATGGATCATAGCTTTCACAACTTCCATGATATATCTATTCTTTCTTTCTACCACACCATTTTGTTGTGGATTATAGGGAATGGTGAGATCCCTCTTAATCCTAGCTTCTTTGTACTACTCATTGAATTCACTTGATGTGAATTCTCCTCCATTATCTCATCTTAAGATCTTGATCCTATTTTAGAGAGGTTTTATACAAGGGACTTAGTTTCTTTGAACCTTTCAAACACTTCATCCTTCTTTCTCAATAAATAGATCCAAGTTTTGCAGGATTAGTCATCAATAAAGGAAGCATAGTAAACATACACTCGTAATGAAGTAGTTTGCATTGGCATGCATATATATGAATGAATAATGTCTAAGATTGCTTTTTATTTGATGTCACTGTTTGGATAAGGGTTCTTAGTATTCTTTCCTTATGCACATCCTTTGCACACTCCTTCATGATCTATATGAATCTCTGGTAAACATGTCACAACCTTGCTCACAATTGGCAATGCTTTTTAATGTATACGAGCAAGTCTTCTATGAAATAGATCACATGGGATTATGGTGCTAGTCATCAATGATGAGTCTACATGTCCCTTTAATCTGTAGATTCCTCCTTCTTTAACTCCAATCACTACTGCATCATCTATAGTTTTTCCTTTTGTCCACATGAGGACTTCTCCATCCACAAAAGCAACACTGAACCATTTCTTATATAAGGTTGAGATGGAAATAATGTTCTTCTTTAGTCCCGAGACATACAAGACATCCTTCATCTTCATGGGATTTCTAGAGTCCAACTTATAGGAGGCTTCTCCGATTCCTTTGATGGGATATTGGTAATAATCTCTAAGCATTACCTTGTGTGGGGAATCCTTTTTTACAATACATGAGAGTGAGTTCTTGTAACCTACCATGTGCTTGGAGGCACCACTATCTACTAGCCAGGTGTCATTCCCTGGTGATACTGAACTTGTGAGTGCATAGATCAAGACATATTCTTCACAAGAATCTTCATTTTTCTTAGTTCTTTCCTCATCTTCTCAATCATTGTCTTCAACAACATGGGCCTGAAATCTTTTCTTCTTCTTGACTCGTTTTGCCTTGATGGGATAATTTATAGCAATGTGTCCCATCTTATGACAAGTGAAGCATTCATAATTTGAGAATTATTTCTTGGACTTCTTAAACCCTTGAGTCTTTATAGGGGTATGGTCATAACTCTTTCTCTTATTCTTTCCTTTGGTATGGAATTCCAAAGTTTGATCCTCTTTTTCATTTAGCTTCTCTTCTTTGGCTGCTATTCTTTATTCTTCTTGAACACATTCTTCCCATAACTATGGAAACTTGGTTAGTATTCTTCTTAAACAGATTCCTCTAATAAAAGATTCCCAATATCTTGGAAGACCATTCAAGGTGGTCATTACAATTTATGCTTCTTCAACCATATCACCAATAGCTTCCAACTGCTGATTGATTTGAGCTACTATTGTGAAGTATGATTGCATGGTTTCTAACTTTTGAGCCTTCACACTTTTGAGGCGATTCCTTAAGGTAATATTTCTATTGATATTTCTTCCTTTAAATAAGTTGGATAGAGAATCAAACATTTAATTTGGTGTCCTCCTCGAGGATACTTGAGTAATCAATTTATCTTGGATAGATTTAGATACGATCCTCTTAGCCTTGATCATATCCTTCTTGTATTTGTATTTTTCTTCATCTTTTTATGGTTCTACAACTTCCTCCTTTATAAATACTTTTAGATCATTTTATTCTAGAATGAGCAAGATATGATACTTCCATGCTCTGAAGTTTTCATCACCCTCAAGCTTCTCATTTAGCTTGGTACTCTTTGTCATCTTTTAACAGGATGAGAAATTCAAATGGAATTAGAGGAAGTAATACTTACATGATGAATACGGCTTATGGTTGACCTTCTTCGGGATGACCTAGGGTTTGATGTAGAAACCATGAATTTTCAGTTGGGATCACTAGTAGGGATGAGTGATGGAAAACATGTGCCTTCACAAGGAAATCTAGACTGTATCTTTCTTTTTCTGAGATTGATGATGGAGTCTCAGGAAAACTGAAGCCTTAGTTTTTCCTGGCAGCAGTGTCTGGTCCAAAATTAAAACTTCTTGGAATTCAGTTCCATTTTCATAGAAAGATGCACCCTTTTGTGGATATTTGAGTGATCCCTATTTTTTGTTTGATTCGTCGGGGGATTTGTTGAGAATAACAAACCCTAGCTGTGTAGTGTCTCCTTTCAGGGTGGCTTTAATACCATGTTAAGTTTTCCTAATTGCTTAGATGATATCTTAAAACAATTTACAATAGTAGGATCACAGAAAGAACATGTAACAAATATAAAATAAATCATTAAATATAATAGTTAATTATATGAAAGGGTGTAACCGTTCATGCTCAAAGCCTATAAAGGCGAGCTTCCTTTGTAATTATTATCAACATCTCTTATCTTATCATTAATATATATATTTGCCTTATGGCTTATCTCATTTACCAAGTTTTCTGGTAATATTATTTGTATGAGCGAATAATTATTCGGCTCATTTGGTATCATAGCCTCATTGGCTAGATCCCGACCTTTGGCCATATTTTTGGCTTTTAGCCATCACCCAGGGTTTCCCTGAATTTTTGGGTTTCACATTATTTACACCTTGTGTAGATTTGGGTTTCCCAAAAAAAAGGACTTTGTCCTTTCAAAAAAAAAAAGAAAAAAAAGGGTAAAAGTAACTCCCCCAAAAAAAGAGAGTTAAAAAAAAAGTGAAAAAAAAACTAAAAGAACGAGGAAAAAAAAGGGAAAGAAAAAAAAAGGTTAAAAAAGAAAAGATAAAAGGAAAAGGAAAAAAAAGCGAGAGGGTAAAAGTGAAACCACACCTGGTTTCTTAAATTGGGTTTTGATTTTTAATATAAAAGTGCATAATAATTACTAGTAAAGAGCAAGTGAGATTTGAACTTGGGTGGGGAATATAACACTCATTCCTCCCAACCACCCAATCTACTCACATTTTACAAAACTTAAGGAAAATAAAAGATAAAAAATGTGCATAATAATTGATACTAAAAAGCAAGTGAGATTGAACTTAGGTGGGGAAGTCAAAGGAAGGCTCGTTAAGAAATTGATAGCCGTCTATCATTAATAAAAAAAAATAAGAGATCATGGAATCTGGGTTGCGACTACAAATAGAGAAATTAGAAGCCAAGTTAAAGCCTTGTCGAAGAGACAATGAAGAATTACGAGACAAAAAAACGAACTCATAAATAATAATTAAAATACATGAGATGCAAAAAGAGCTCAAGGAACAAAAAATTTCCGAGCAGAAAAATCATATAGAAAAATTGTCTGCCCAAATTGAGAAATTAAAAGATGAAAATGATTTTAATCAGAGATTGAAAAATCAAGATATAAAGAAAGAAATAAACGATTACGAAGCAGAAATAAAACGGTTGAACAAAATCGTTAGTGAGAAGGATGAAGAACTAACACAGATACAACATAAATTAGAAAATCAAGAATCAGTGATCAACCAGTATCGACAACATATAAAAATTCTTCAACAACAAAATGACGACTCTAAAAAGACTCATGAGTCGGAGATCGCAAAAAGTAATAAAACACTATCCAACAATTCTGAAGAAACTTCCAGATTAAGGAATCATAACAAAACACTAGTCACAAAAATTAAGAAGTTGAAAAATAGTCGAAAGATAGAACAATCTACAGAAGACATTGAAGGGAAACTTCTAGACAAGTAGGAAGAAAATAGTTGCATCATATGTCATAACAAAGATCTTAAGGAACAACTTAAGAAGTCTGAAGTTGACAGAAAAGCGCAAGTAGAAGTAATTAAGAAGTTTCAAAATGATTACGTGCAGTTGGAAAACAAGTTGGAAAAAATACAGAATGAAACCTTAAAACCTCAAGGAATGAAAATACAACTTCCAACTAGCATCAATGCTCAAAATACAACACTCGTAAAAGAAAGTGACATTGTGAAAATTCCCTATCGACACCCCAACCATAAAAACCAAAATTCTAAAAAGTGGGAAATGTCGAAAGATAATGATACTAATATGATCAAAGCTCCTGACGAGAGATCAGTAGGGAATCCCAATTGTCAACAACAAATAAATTTAGGTTGGATTGACCCATCCACATATTGAAAGTTATGCTTTATACTTAGCAGTTCGTATCAACATGTTTCATCAGCCACGACATCACAAAGAACGTCACGACAACATTATAAGGTTTTGAGGACAAAGCCTTTCTAAGAGAGTGACAATGTAATGAATATAAAATAAATTATAAAATAGATTAGTTAATTATATGAAAGGGTGTAACCCTTCACGCTCAAAGCCTATAAAGGTGAGCTTCCTTTGTAATTATTACCATCATCTCTTCTCTTATCATTAATATATATATATATATATATATATTTGCCTTATGGCTTATCTCATTTACCAAGTTTTCTGGTAATATTATTTGTATGAGCGAATAATTATTCGGCTCAGAACAACACACACAGTAACACAAATAACAAAAAAAATTTCCTCATGGAAACCACAACAGAGAAAACCCCGCAAAATTTTCTCAATATAGAACTCAACCATAGCAGTGTAAAACCCAAGGCAACTGCTTCTCTCTTCTTCCTGGCGCACTTATTCTTCTCTCTCTTGCAAACTTGCTTAAGTGAGTGTCTACAAATGAAGGGGAGTGTCTCCCTATTTATATTTATCACTTGAATTGACCTGGAACCTAGAAAGTCCTACTTGTCTAACTGATAGGGCTGACTTGTCTAGCAAGACACCAAAAATAATATTTATTATAATGACACTAGGGTACTATTGACCTGAATTACATACAAAGGTTTACATTGATATTTCAATGACTCTTACATGACAAAACACATCTCTTGATGGAGGAATACAATCAATACATTTAGAATATATTTTGAAGTTACAATACTTTAACACTCCCTCTTAAATAGGAAGGTATTCAACCAAGGTAGCAACTACTACCACAACTGTACATATGAATGGTGAGCTCTATATGTCATAGGAAGTTTTGGAACACCATCATACATCTTCATCATCAATATCAGCATGAGAATACTGGATCATCTTCTGCAACCTCAATATGTAAATACTGAATCATCTTCTATGTGTACTGGAGCATCTTCTGCAACATCAGTATGTGGATACTAAATCATCTTCTACAACATCAGTATGTGGATACATAATCATCTTCTACAACATTAGTATGTGGATACTGAATCATCTTCTGTGTGTACTAGATCATCTTCTACAACATCAGGTTGGGGATACTGAATCATCTTATGTTGTATCAATATGTGAATATGGAACATCATCTGCAACATTAGCATATAAATATTGAAATATCATTTGCAACATTAGTATGTAAATATTGAAACAATAGAAACATCATTAGCATGTTAGTGCTAAAACAACATCACCAATAAATGCTAGATCATCATCTGCATCACCAGCATAGAGATGCTGGAACATCATCATCATAATCAACATAAAAATGTTGAAACAACATCATCATCATAAGTATAGAAATACTAAAACTATCTCATCGCCAACAATAATTAGTATGCAAATACAAAACCTACTACATCAGTATGGAAATGCTGAAACTATCTCAACAACATCAGTATAAAATTACAGAACCTGCTACATCACTATAGGAATACTCAAAATATATCAACAATCATCTCAACAACATCAATATGAAAATATTGAACATGCTACATCAGTATAGGAATACTAAACCTACATCTTTCCCTCTAACTATCTTGGAGCAGTATCTTGGTGAGTTCTTTGGTAGATCCATCAGAGCATTTTTTCTAACTTACTAACTCTTTCAAGTCAATATGCATAGTCAGATAGATGGATCTTCTTGGGGACCAACAACCCTTATTCTGGCTTACTAACCCTCTTCGGCTAAACATGCCTATCTAGACATACTAATCCCCCTAGGATCAACAAGCTTCGTTTGACTTACTAACCCTTTAGGGCCAACAAGCCTAGCCATACTTACCCTACTCTAGGCTGAGCTACGACCACTGCATCCTTCTTCCATCTTCCTTCACTCCCTCTTTTAAGGGAGGTCCTTTCGGATTACGCCAATCTTATCTCGAAAGTATTCAAACTTTACATGAGACAGAGGCTTAATCAACACATCTACCACTTGTTCCTTTGTAGGAACATACTTGAGCTTTACAACTCCCTTATGTACCATCTCTTGGATGTAATGATATCTAACTTTGATATGTTTCATCTTGTCATGAAAACCAGGTTTTTTGTCATCTTAATACAACTCTGATTATCACAAAGGTTATAAGTAACATCTATCTCTGCATCAAATAATCCTGTCAACATCTTATGAAGCCATACTGCTTCACTGCAGGCTGAAGATGTTGTAATGTATTCAGCCTCTGTCGTGCTAAGTGAAATACTAGACTGCTTTCTACTAAACCATGATATCATGGATGATCCCAAACTAAAGCAACATCCCAAAGTGTTATTTCTATCTTTGGAACTTCCTGCCCAATTGCAATTTGTAAATCCATGCAATATGATATCACCACTTGATGCATATCTGAGACCATAGTCTAAATTCCCCTTTAGATACCTCATCACATGTTTTGCTCCTACTAGGTGAATATGTTTGGGATTCACCATATATTGACTCAGAGTGTTTAAATCAAAACATATATATGGTATTGTATTGGTTAAGTACATCAGAGAACCAATAATTTGTCTATATAAAGTGGCATCTACTACTTCTGAAGTGTCATCATTCAATAACTTCAAATTTGTTGTCATCGTAGTAGTCATAGCCTTGCAATGTATCATCCCAAATATCTTTAGGATTTCGACTGCATATTTTCCTTGGTTTAGGAAAATCTTGTCTGGATACTGCCATACTTCAAGACCTATAAAATAGTGAATCATTCCAAGGTCTTTCATCTCAAATTATGCAGCGAGCTTCTTCTTACATGTGTTGATGGGATTGTCTCCGCTTGTTAAGAATAGGTCATCCATATACAATAGTAATATCATAAGTCCATCACCTTCAACTTTATAGTAGAGGTTGGAGTCTGCTTTACTCTTGGTAAATCCCATACTCATCAGGAATACATCGAATCTTCCATACCATGCTCTAGGTGCTTGGTTTAACCCATACAATGCCTTCTTGAGTTTACATAAACGAGTTTCCTGATCATCTATCTCAAAACCTTGTGGTTGTTCGATATATACTTCTTCTTCTATCAAGCCATTTATAAAGGTTGTGTTTACATCCATCTAATGTAACTTCCACTTCATAATGGATTCCAAGGCAAGGATGGTTCTAATTGAGGTGTACCTAGCAACTAGTGCAAAGGTCTCCTCATAGTCGATTCCTTCCTTTTGGGTGAATCCGTGAACTACGAATCTTGCCTTGTACTTCTCTATACTACCATCTGTTGAATGCTTTGTCTTGTAGATCCATTTTGAGGATACCGTTGACTTGTTGGTACTATTTCCCATACATCATTATTTATAATGGGTTGATATTCCTCGACCATGGCATCAAACCATTCCTTATGCTTTATTGATTCTATTCAAAACATGTTGGTTCTTTATCAACGACACCACACATGAAAGCCACATAACTAGGGTATGGATTTTGCTTATTTCTTTCTATGATGGTTCCTTCTGGGACACCATGTATTTTTGCTTCTTCGATTACTTCATGAGCCCAGGAAATCCTTCTCTCACGTGAGATCATTTCACTAGGAAATTCGTCAAGTCTATGGGGTTTTGTTATGTCTCAATCCTCAGACATTTGTTCTTCTTCTTCATTCCTAACTGGTTTAGGACCTTCTGTATCTCTAGGAGTTTCATGCTCCTCTTCATCTTCCTTGTCTTTATTTGATTTTCTATATTTTGTATCTTCGTCAAAGGTAACATAGCCGCTTAGTTCAATTTGATGATATCCTTGGATATAGATTCGATAAGATTTTGATTGCTCACTATATCCTACAAACAATCCCTTCTTTCCTAAAGGATATAGCTTTGATCTTTTCTCCTTTGGAATGTGTATGTATACCAGACAACCAAATATATTTAGGTGACTGAATTCAGTATTTTCTCCGGTAAACATCTCTTTTGGAGTCTTGTTCCCAAGGGTGCTGTGGGAGATTCTATTATGTACATATATTGTTGTTCTATATGCTTCTGCCCATAGTTACGTTAGTAGATCTTGACCATGGATCTAGCTTTCATAGCTTCCATGATATATATTATTCTTTCTTTCTGCCACACCATTTTGTTGTGGATGATAGGGAATGGTGAACTCCCTCTTAATCCCAACTTCTTTGGAGTACTCATTGAATTCACATGATGTGAATTCTCCTCCATTATCTCATTTTAATATCTTGATCCTCTTTTTAGAGAGGTTTTCTATAAGGGCCTTAGACTCTTTGAATCTTTCAAACACTTCATCCTTCTTCTTCAAGAAATAGATCCAAGTTTTGCGGGAGTAGTCATAAATAAAGGAAGCATAGTAAACAAACCCGCTTAATGAAGTAGTTTGCATTGGACTGCATATATTTGAATAAATAATTTCTAATATCCCTTTTTCTTTGTTGTAATTATTTGGATAAGGTTTCTTAGTATTCTTTCCTTGTGCAAATCCTTTGCACACTCCATGATCTATCTGAATCTCTGGTAAACCTGTCATAACCTTGCTCACAATTGGAAATGCTTTGTAATGTATATGAGAAAGTCTTTTGTGCCATAGCTCACATAGGATTATGGTTCTACTCATCAATGATGAGTCTACATGTTCCTTTAGTCTGTAGAGTCCTCCTTCAACTCCAATCACTACTACACTATCTATCATTTTTTCTTTTGTCCACATGAGTACTTCTCCATCCACAAAGTAGCTCTAAACCCTTTCTTATCTAAGGCTGATATAGAAATAAGGTTCTTCTTTAGTCCTAGGATATATAGGACATCCTTCATCTTCATGGTATTTCCAGAGTCCAACTTATAGGAGGCTTCTCCCATTCCTTTGATGGGATATTGGTTATCATCTCCAAGCATTACTTTGTGCCGGGATTCCTTTTGTACAAGACATGAGAGTGAGTCCTTGTAACCTGTCATTTGCTTGGAGGAACCATTATCTAATATCCATGTGTCATTCCCTAGTGAGACTGAACCTGTGAGTTCAGAGATCAAGACATATTCTTCATAAGAATATTCATTTTTCTTATCTCTTTCCTCATCTTCTTGATCATTGTCTTTGAAAGCACGTGCCTGAAATTTTTTCTTGTTCTTGACTCGTTCTGCCTTCACGGGACAATTTATAGCAATGTTTCCCATCTTATGACAAGTGAAGCATTCATAATTTGACAAGTCTTTCTTGGACTTCTTAAACCCTTGAGTCTTTCTAGGAGGATGGTCATAACTCTTTCACTTGTTCTGTCCTTTGGTATGAAATTCCAAATCTTGATCCTCATTTTCATTTAGCTTCTCTTCTGTGGATGCTATTCTTTGATCTTCTTGAACACATTCTTCCCAAAACTTTCGGAAATTGGTTAGTCTTATTCTTGAACAGATTACTCGAATAAAGGATTCCCAATTTATTGGAAGACTATTCAAGGTTGTTCATTCCAATTTATGCTTCTTCAACCATATCACCAATAGCTTCCAAATTATCCTTGATTTGAGATACTCTTATGAAGTATGATTGCATGGTTTCTGACTTTTGAGCCTTCACACTTTTGAGGTGATTCCTCAAGGTCATATTTCTATTGATATTTCTTCCTTCAATGAGCTAGATAGAGCATCAAACATTTTATTTGGTGTCCTCCTTGAGGATACTTGAGGAATCAAGTTATCTTTGATGGATTCAGCTATGATCCTCTTATCATTAATCATATCCTTATTGTATTTGGATTTTGCTTCATCTTCTTCTAGTTATGCAAATTCCTCCTTTATAAATCCTTCTAGATCATTTTCTTCTAGGATGAGAATGATCCGATACTTCCATGCTCTGAATTTTTCATCACCCTCAAGCTTCTCATCTTTCTTGGTACCCTTTCTCATCTTTTAATAGAATGAAAACTTCAAATGGAATTAGAGGAAGTAATACTTACTTGATGAATGCAACTTCTGGCTGAACTTTTTCGGGATGACTTAGGGTTTGATGTAGAAACCCTAATTTTTCAGTTGGGATCACTTGGTTGGATGAGTGATGGAAAATATGCACCTTATTAGGGAGAGATAGACTATATCTTGTTTTTTCTGATATTGATGATGGAACTCAGGAAAATTGAAGCCCTAGTTCTTAAGACATGGCATCAGTGTCTAGTCCAAAATTGAAACTTATTGGAATTCAATTATGTTTTAACAGAAAAATGTGTCCTTCTATGGTGAGTTGAGTGAGCCATATTTTCTAGTTTATTTATCGAGGGGTTTGTTCAGAATTACAAACCCTAGCTATGTAGTGTCTCCTTTCAGGGTGGCTCTAATACCATGTTAAGTTTTCTTGATTTCTTAGATGATATCTTAAAACAATTTACAATAGTAGGATCATTGAAAGAACAATAAGAACAATAAGAACAATAACAAAAAGAACACAAAGATTTTCCTTGGGGATACCACAAGGGAGAAAACTCCGCAAAACCTCCTCAGTATAGAACTCAACTAGAGCAGTGTAAAACCCAAGACAACTACTTCTCTCTTCTTCTTGGCACACTTATTATTCTCTCTCTTGAAAACTTGCTTGAGTGAGTTTTTACAAATGAAGGGGAGCTCCTCCCTATTTATATTTGTCACTTGAATTGACCTAGAACCTAGTAGGGCCGACTTGTCTAAAAAGAAACAAAAAATAATATTTATTATAATGACACTTGGGTACTATTGACCTGACTTACATCCGTAGGTTTACATTGATTCTTTCAATGAATCTTACATGACCAAACATCTCCTAATGGAGTAATATGATCAATACATCTAGAATATCTTCCGAAGTTACAACAATTTAACAGTAAAGGGGATATTCTCATGTTAAGCATCGACAGATAGGTCATCACGCATAATTTCCATTATAGTGTTACAAACCATGCTTAGATTCACAACATATCCATAAGATCTATTAAGCCTTTTCAATTCAATTACTTAATCAGAAACTAGCATATTATTATGAGTCATAACAATACACAAAATAAAACATTCACACAATAATCATGCACCATTTGACACAAATTTTAATGTGGAAACCCATACTGGAAAAACCACAAAAGTGTTCATTAATTAGCAAGAGATGGGTCTTGAACGCTTTGGGATGCACACACACCCTGTAGACATCTCTCCACAATATCCATTACATTCCATCTGCGAACACAAGCTATGGATCAAAAGTACTTCCTCGACTCTTATTCATATTTTCATACCATGCACACAATTTGCTAACTCAACCTCATGTCAACATTTATTTTTATCCATACAAAATGCGACCAAATATAACAACACATAACTCAACCTTCTGATCTGAGGGAAGTAAACAAGATTGAACCGAACTCATAGAAATGAATCCCCAAAAATCCCAACCCTTAACATTTTTATAGGCTATATTGGCCACATTTACATCCCACGTCCACTACCCAAAAGTGGAAAACCCTTATAAATAAACCACAAAATTTTCCATTTGACTTTATCAACGCAATTACTTTTCCACGAAAACTGCAAAAAATGTTGGAGCCGACCGTTTCAACCCATGCTCTGTCACAACCTTGTTCACACTCCGACCAAGTTTTCCCTCTTTGAACCAAAACTTGTTTAAATTTTACCTAGGTCCAATAGTCCCCCAACACTCACATGTGGCTCATCCCGAGTCACTTCAAATGAAAAATTCTGTCATGTTCATCTTAGTTTGAAAATACTGAAATATTTTTCGTTATATCCTCAGTCTATCGCTAAACATCCTCCTTAACCTTGGAAACTCTCGCAAGAATTTCAGAACTGAGATGTTTTGAAACATCCACCACATTTGTATCCACATATTTCTTAACTTCAACATGAACTAGGTGAATAGTCACCATTACCTACTATGTTTCATCATGAAGTTCTGTGACACAAACAATTTTTCTTTGCTGCTGTGTTAAGAGTTAGGCGACCTGCTGCTCCAATAGTTTAAGCTCAGCGACCTCACCCATATTATTGAGCGGTGACAATGTTTTCAATGAGTGTCACAGATCGGTCAGAATTGAATTTGTTGTATGAATTTTCTCTGACATTTCCTGCAGCTCAATATCATCCATCAAGGCCTCCCATGCATGGGACACCTGCTCATACATCTTGGCACAAAGTACCTCATCCCGTTGAGCATGTATTATATCCTCTTCAATCACCTTCCGTTGCTTAGCTAGTACTTTAGGAGGTGTACTGGGAATAAGCCTTGCCTCTAACTCTGCAATATTTTGTCAAAATTCATTTGAAACTTCCCCCAATTTAAATATACATGCTTCAACGAAAATTTCGGTTACGACCCAAACCTCTGGAACTTATTGAAAGAAAATAGAAATAGATTACTTAAGTCGTCGCCTATCCTACTGCCACTTATATGCTTGTTGCTCTTTATCATCTAGTTTTGTTTGTATTGACGACACATTGTTCTTTTGTTGCTTCAATTGCTCACACACTGCATGTTCTTGAGCCTTGATTTCTTCAATTGCGTCATGCTAAATTTTTGTAACATAAACATGAGTAGCAAAAACATATCTATCCCAACATAAGCAATATCCTGGACCATATTGCTGAGCTCTGTTGTGACCATATCAAGTGCATTGGACACTATCTGTATTTTATGCTACTGCTAAGACACTAGTAGCTCAACCGGACGATAGTCATATAGGACAACTTCCTGCGATTGGGATGGCATGGTACTAACCGCAACTCTAACTTCCTTCACAACCTTATGAAGAGTTTGAAGTAATTCAGTGTCTTCCTTAAAGAGCTCATTATGTCGGTTATCAATATTCTACCTTGTTTCATCAACTATTTCATCCATTTGATTTGCCAATAGGTTATAGTGATAATCAGTCAACCCGATAGAAGTGGAGTCCCTCACTTCCTTCTGCTTCTTCCTACTCTTTTTCTCTGTCTCAGTTATTTTCCATTTCAGCCCCACATACAGATCTATTGGGGTAGCACTCGACTCTTCATCACTATTGTGGTGATAGATAGGTGAGTTATTTTCTTCTTGTGGGTCATCTGATTGGGTCCCTGATGTACCTTACTATTGTAGTTCAGTTTCAGTAGATAATAAATAATCCGCAACAGGATGTTTCCATTCTTTCAACCAATCCTGAACTATTATATCAAATTCCTCCTCCGGTAGATGAAATATCGTGGTTAACCATTGGTGTTGGGGATCTCACCTTGGTTGCAGATATAGATGGTGGGCCTCTGCAGTTAACTTAATGATGTTCCTGTACCATTGGATAGTCGCATCGACAATCCTTGGTTGGCTCCCAATGTGATTCCTTAATGCATCAGCATGCATATAAAATTCAATATTGTTCTCCTATTGTCTTTGTTGATTCTCATCAAACCATAGGTTTTGATACCGCGCCCCTTGACATGGTACATTCATTTCCATGCCCTGGTAATTTGTTGGTTCATCCCATGCGACAAAAGAAACTAAAAAAAGTAACCAGGATTAAGTAAAAGGTGTACATTGTTCTTGTGCATAAATGGAATCAACTAATAATTCATTCAGCAGGAATGTTTCCCAATTCATTTGCACTCCTTCAACGCATTGCTCAGTGGCAACCGTAGTAACATGAATGCACTGGTTTGGTCACATTTTTTGTAGTATATTGCTCGAAAAAACTTTTGCTGTAAATCTAACACCTTGATCATTAATGGAGGCTATGTAAAATCCATTCCTATCTCGCGTGAGATTATACTTCTCCTTCATTCGACGAATAATGATTTTGTCTTGATCCTTGCGAGCAAAGAATGGTGTTGGATCAACCCCTACCTTGGGTAAGCCAATAATAGCATATAGGAGGTTGACATCGACATAAATTCTTGTATTTAACCACAAACACCCTCTATGAAAATAAACCATAAAATGCTTCACGTATGTGTTAATTTAAACAGTTCGACCAAATGGGGCATGTACAACAATGATAGAATGCCCTACTTCTCTAAACCACGAGCCGAGTCCATGGGTACCAACTGAATAGGCCCACCCTCCAGCAGCTGCACTGTTTTCATATATGTTGACATGTGAAGTTCAGGGAACTTCCTCACGTCATGATCAGAAAATGTCAATTTCTTCAAATTATCCATAATGTTTGTCGCCACATGAAATACCAGTAGATATTTGTCATTATTTCGAATGAATACATTTGGAGAATCATCCTTCCTAGGTGGAAGATATCTTGGCAGTATGGTCATGGATCCAGACCCAGAAGCTTCAACATCATGAGTGCCTTTAAATATTTGCTCTGAAAGAACTACCCTACCAACCATGCATTTCTTTCTTGGTGTATTCAAAGAGACTGACTATGACACAACCTATGGTCTATTAATTTGTCACAGTGGTCTAGGAACTAAAAACATAGTCTCACAAAGAATACAAACAAATATGCATAAAATTGGCAAAAATGGTGCTACAACAGGAGTAGCAGCTCTATATAATCAATGAACAATGAATAATACAATACAATGATCATTCAAGATGCATGAATTCCAAGACAATTTGAATTCCCAAGGAGGTCATTCGAATTGAATGAATGGGTGTAGCTTAACTGACTGTAAGCCACAGTAAACACACTAGTTAACCAACTGATCAAGTGTTGATTGACTCAACTGAGTCCTAACTGAAGTCGAAGTGCAATGAATGACTGAGTCTAACTAAAAGTAGCTCAGACACATGTCACTGCATGCCAACCAACAAGTGGTAGTGCATCAATAACTCCAATGAACCCCGTTGAGGTTAACTAAAGTCAAACTGGTCATCAGAAGAGGTTGTAGGTGCCTGTGTTAGCTCCAGTTCATAAATAATCATTAAAAATAATTAAATAATGAATGGAGGAACCTTCACCACTTAACTTAATTGATTGTAACCATCAGTTATCAATTAGGTGCATTTATGACACTCAAATCACTCTCGAAGTGCTCTAGTTGGCCTCCCCAAATGAAGGAGAAGGCTTAGTTGGCCTCCTTGAATGAAGGTAGGTGTGGGTGTGCTCATGCTGATGTCATACAGTGCTCCTCTAATGTCAATTAAGTCAATAAAACTTAGGATAGTGGTTTAGCAAGGCCAAATTGACCAAATTAAGTGTGCATGGTGGGTAAATGTCTCCAACACCCCCCGTTAAGCTATACTCAGAAGAGGTAGAAAAAATAAAGTGTATGAAATGCTAGGGCCCCGACAACTAAGGCCATAGGCCACCTTGTACAATAAAGTAAATAAAAAAATGCTCAAGAATAAATCTAAGTGAGGAAAAGGGGGAAAACCCAGTATGAAACCACCCCCTCAAGATGAACACTGAAAGTAGTTTGATCACCCTGATGAACTCACCCCCAACAGTGAATGGAGGTAAGTGAACTTCTTTTCTGAAAAGATCTTGGTGAAGATGTCTGCAATCTGGTCATCAGTCGGGCAGTATTGCAGAATGATGGTCCTGTCATGCACTAGCTCTCTGATGTAGTGCATGTGTATCTCTACATGCTTGGTCCTCTGCCTGGTAACTGGATCTGTGGATATCTTAATAGCACTTTGATTGTCACAAAAGAGGATAGTGGACAAAGTAATACCAAGATTAAAATTTGAAATAATGCCTTGCAACCAAATAGCTTGGATGCAAGCATTCACCGCTCCTCGGTACTCGACCTCTACTGAAGACAATGCTATGGAGGCTTGATTTTTGCTAGACCAGAAAATGGGTCCACCACCAAACATGAAGAAATATCTGGAAGTATATTTCCAATCAATAGAATCACCCGCCCAATCAGAATCTGTGTAACCAACCAACTCTAGCTCGAAGTCTGCAGCATAGTGAATGCTGTAGGTCCTGGTTCCCTGAATATACTGGAGGATCCTCTTGGAATAATTCCAATGAATATCATGAGGCTGCTGCATGTATCTTGACATAGCATTCATGGAATAATAGATATCAGGCTGAGAATGAGTCAAGTAGAGCAAGCTACCTATCAACTCTTGATAAATAGTGTAGTCCATGGGAGGTGCGCTTTTTCCTTCTTCAAGGCTGATCCCTGAAAGGAAAGGGAATGGAGCAGCCTTACATTCAGCCATGTTAATTTTGAATAACAGGTCTAATATGTATTTGGACTGAGTGACCATTATCCCATCAAAATTTTGCTCAATTTCGAGCCCCAAAAATTGTTTCAAGAGCCCCAAATCGCTCATTTCAAATGCATTGTGGAGAGCGGTTTTTATGACTAAAATAGAAGTAACTGTGCTACCTGTAATCAGTAAGTCATGAACATATAAAACAATAATAATCAAATGACCATCAGACTTCTGTATATACACATTTGGATCTGATTTAAACCTTTGGAATTTTTGCGAGAGAAGGAAGGCATCCATGTTGGAATACCACTCTCTTGGGGCCTGTTTTAACCCGTATAATGACTTCTTTAGCTTGCAAACCAAAGATGGATCAGAAATGTAGCCCTCAGGATGCTTCATGTATATCTCTTCATGAAGATATCCATGTAGAAATCCAGACTTAACATCCATATGATGCACTTCCCGGTGCTTAGATGCAAAAATTGCCAAAACTAGGCAGATGGAGTCCATTTTTGCAACCGATGAAAAAGTCTCATGGTAGTCCACACCTTGGACCTGGGAGAAACATTTTGCTACCAGCCTTGCCTTATATTTGCAGGTGCTTCCATGAGAAGCAACCTTAGTCCGAAACACTCACTTGCATTGAACTAATTTCCTCCCTGGAGGAAGAGAAACTAGCTCCCAAGTGGTGTTTTTTTGAAGAGAATTCATCTCTTCATCCATGGCAACTTGCCATCTTGGATCCTTCCTAGCATGGTAGTAAGACTTAGGGCTTGAAATTATCATCAAATAACAAGATTCGGACAGCAAATAATCAGGACAAGAGAGCGTAATACTTATTCTTTGGAAATCGGACCGTGTTCTCCTTGGATCATCCGAATTTCCATTGTTATCTCTTGCGGAGGAGAGTGTTTGTCGGGCCCAAGTTGGGAGATGATTTTGTACTTTAGGTTCTGATTCAGCATCTGATGTTTGCTGTACACTAATATCAGAAATCATAGTATCCAAATCAGGGTCATCACCCCCAATTACATCATCCAAATATTCAGTAGAAGAGGAAGGAAATTCAACAGTTTTCTCCTTCACTAGTTCTACCTCCTGAAGAGGCTCATCGAACTTGGCACTCCTTTCAATGATGATCTGTTTTGTTTTGATATCTAGCAGCTTAAAACCTTTTGATTCATTAGGATATACAATAAATAGAAATTCTATGCTTTGCAGTTGCAAAGTCCTCCTTTTATCAAGTGGAATTTGGGCCCATGCAGTGGACCCAAACACCCGCAGATTCGACACATTCAACTTGTGTCCGAAGTATGCTTCGAAAGGGGTCTTCCCTTTCATGAATGAGTGTGGCACTTTGTTCTAAATATATGCTGTAGCATGCATGGATTCAGCCTACAAATTTGCAGCCAACTTCTTTGATTCCAACATACAGGTGGTCATCTCCTTGAGAGATCGATTCTTCCTCTTCGCTACACCGTTCTGTTGGGGAGTGTAGGGGAATGAATGTTGGATCTGAATACCACTTTGGGAACATATATGCAGTAAATCATTACTGAAATAATCCCTGCCATTATCAGATATCAATATCTTGATCTTTTGTCCAGATGCATTCTCAATCAAGGCCTTCAATTCAATGAATTTTTCCAAGACTTTCGACTTCTTTTTGTTAAAAAAGACCCATGTGTATCTGCAAAGTCATTAATGAAAGTCAGAACATACCTTGATATATTTATGGATGTGATAGGCATGGGACCACTTATATCAAAATGTATCAGTCCCAAGATGCATGATGCTCGGCTTGCCTTCCCCCGATCGAACTTATGCTTAGGGTGCTTTCCTGCAACACAGCCCTTGCAAATTCTAGTGGTAGCTTTGATGACTAGGAGGCTTTCAACCATAGAATTATCCTGTAATTGCTGCAAGTATTTGAAGTTCATATGGCCAGACCTCTCATGCCATAGTATACTAACTTCATTTCCATGAGTCAGCAATGCGGTGGGCTTTGCATCCACCACAAAATGGGAGAAATCGTATGCTTTTGCATGATGGTTTGCAAGGCCTTTTGCTACAAGTTTTCTGGATGCAAGTTCTGTGATCTCTAAATCATCCAAGAAAAAGGAGACTCTCTTGGGAACTCCCGTATGTGTCATTTGATAAACACTTAGGAGTTTTGATGCAAGAGATGGTGCATACAGAACATTGGAAAAATAACCATGCTCGAGATCTACAGTACCTTGTCCTTATGATATGATTGTGGAGTCATCTCCCATGTGGATGGGAAAGGATTTGCCGGTCTCCAAAGATGAGAAGGAGTCTCTTTTAGCCATCATGTGGTTCGAATCTCCAGAATCTATCAAGAGTGCTTTGGACTTCGAAGTGCTTGCCATGAGTGAATGACCTCTTTCATGCTATGGTTTCCGATCTTGCTGATCTCTCCTTCGAAAGATTTCCGGAGAATCGATGTGATTTTTCTCAAGAAGAGAAGTAGCTTCATCAAGTTTCTTTTTCATGCAGGCATGTTCAGGGTGGAAGCCCTTCCCGCAGTATGACCACTTGACTTTTTCCTTTCCATGATGCCCTTTTCCTTTGTTCTTCTTCGAGCTAGAAGGCTCTTCATGCTGTTGGTTTTCAACTTTAGGCTTAGGAGCTTCGAATTTGGTTTTTGGGTTCTTCTGCTACTTTCCTTTACCCTTCAGATCTTTGGGCCCCGAGACATAGAGGGATTGATCACGGGAGGATGTGATGATCCCCATCTGGATAAGCTTATCATGTTCACTTGTTAGGGACTCAATGAAGGCATTGAGTGAAGGCATCTTCCATCCAGGGGTTGTGAGCTTCCCCACACAGAATGTAGAGACAAATACCGAATAATAAGCTCCAAGTTTGGAGAGTATGGTGAGGATGAGCTGATCATGCTCCTTCTCCACCTTACATTGCTTCAACAGTAAGACAATGTGGTTGAACTTTGTGAAAAAATAATTTAAGGTCTCGAAATTGGAAGGCTGCAGAGACATCAACTTGTTTTCAAGTTGGTATGCTCTCAAATAATCCCGTTTTCCATACAGGGTTTCCAATTTGTCCCAAATTTCCTTTGGATTCTTCAATCCCGAGAGATGGAAAAGCAGATCCCAGGAAATAGAGAGGCACAAGAATCTGAATGCTTCATATTTCTTGTTCAAGAATCTAGCTTTGTCTGTCACAGAAGCAGGCTCTTCTTCAGTGTCCATAGTGACCCTATAGATTCCTTTGGCATGTAGTTGGATCTCCATGTCTCCTTTCCATGAATGGAAATTGAACGAAGTCAATATTTCTATGGAAGAAGCCATCTAAAACTGCTGGAGCGAATGATTTTCACCTGTTAAAACCTGCAAATCACAACAAAAGGGGCACCATAAGGTCGGACAGCCTGCACATTTTAGGCTTTCATCACACCAAGCATAGTTGATCAAGCAAGCTTGATCAACAATTTCCTTACTTGGGGTATTAAGTGGTAAGCCTTGGCTTCTGGTGTAGTGCTGGAATTTTGAGCTTTTGATCAATTTTTCATGCAAGATCTGTCAAAAACCATGTTTTTGAAAGATCTGAGCTTTGTCCCACCATGAGCTCTGATACCATATTAATTTGTCAGTGGTCTAGGAACTGAAAACACGGTCTCACAAAGAATACAGACAAATATGCATAAAATTGGCAAAATGGTGTTGCAATGGGAGTAGCAGCTCTGTATAATCATTGAATAATGAATAATACAATACAATGATCATGCAAGATGCATGAATGCCTAGACAATTTGAATTCCCAAGGAGGTCATTCGAATTGAATGAATGGGTGTATCTTAGCTGATTGTAAGCCACGATAAACACACTAGTTAACCAACTGATCAAGTGCCGATTGACTCAACTGAGTCCTGACTGAAGTTAGAGTGCAATGAATGACTGAGTCTAATTGAAATTAGCTCAGACACATGTCATTGCATACCAACCAACAAGTGGTAGCACATCAATAACTCCAATGAACTCCAATGGGGTTAACTGATGTCAAACTGGTCATCAGAAGTGGTTGTAGGTGCCTGTGTTAGCTCCAGTTCATAAACAATCATTAGAAATAATTAAATAATGAATGGAGGCACCTTCACCACTTAACTTAACTAATTGTAACCATCAGTTATCAATTAGGTGCATTTATGACTCTCCGATCACTCTTGTAGTGCTACAGTTGGCCTCCCCAAATGAAGGAGAAGGCTTAGTTGGCCTCCTTGATTGAAGGTAGGCGTGGTGTGATCATGCTGATGTCATACAGTGCTCCTCTGATGTCAATTAAGTCAATAAAACTTATGATAGTGGTTTAACAAGGCCAAATTGACCAAATTAAGTGTGCAGGGTGGGTAAATGTCTCCAACATGGTCTCTCCTCAACAATGGGTATTGTAGATGATATTTCTACAACGAACCTTGAACAATGCTATATCTTGATCCAAGGATATCCATGGGGAAAACTTAGACATGAAATAATTGGCTACAGATGACTAGCTTTCTCAATACACTTCACGATTTATTGCAATGAAACAACTAAATTTTGTTTAGAGGTGCAATAGATATACACATGCAACAAATTGATCTGGTCATGTGGGTAGCTATTATGAATTGACCTACAATAAATTAGGAAAGGCGACGACTAATCCCCTCGCATGTTGAAATCGTTTTGGTCAGTTACGATAAGGCACAATTAAATCCACTACCCCACTTGCAATAAAAGCACTTATTACCATGCATTAAATGTGGATTTGACAAAAAATCATGTCACAAAATCCCACTACGACACAAAACTAACTGTGATAGATAGCCAACTTGGAATGTGAAACCCAAACTACAAGACTATAGTATGCAAAACACGACTTATATACAAGGCTACATTTTTTTTACATCAACTCAATTGAGAGAAGTACGACTATCTTGATAGGGTTTTAGCCAACTTCCATTTACTAAACCGTCGAGGAGTGTACCATCTAACTTTTGAAACTTAACTGCACCCCCATCTGTAACATATTCAACAACATATGGTCCCAACCAATGTGTTTGAATCTTACTAGGGTGTTTTAAAAACTTTATGTCATACATAAGAGCAAAATCTCCAGGATGGAATTGCTTGAACTTAATATGTCGATCATGCCATGCCTTCTATCGCTTTTTTTCAACTTGTTTGTAGTAACCCGCAATGAAGCGATCTTCCTCCAGTTGTAGCAATTGAGACAATATTTCTTCAATTGTGCCCACATCTGTCACCTCAATAATTGTATCTATTCTGAAACTAAGTACAATATATTCCATAGGAATGACATCCTCATGTTCATAAACTAGTTGAAAGGGAGTCTTTCACGTAATCTTGTTACATGTCCTGCAATAATCCCATAATATTGTAGGTATTTTGTGATCCCAATCGTCAAGAATCATATTGTAAATCTTGGTAAGTGCCCATTCCAAAATCTTATTAAAAGCTTTAACCACACCATTTTCCTGCAGATGATATGGCATTGTATTTTTGTGTTGGATTTGGAATTCTTTAGTCATTTCCTCAATCACTTTATTAACAAAGTGCACACCCTGATCGCTTACTAAGATATTTTGGCAACCAAACATGGTTACCACATAATCAAACAAAAATTTGGCATCAGTTGCTACAGTACAATCTCTGAATGCGTTGCTTCAGCCCATACGGTTAAATAATTCGTCGCGGCAATTATATACCAATCACCTATCCTTTTTCTTGGTGGATTAATGGGACCCAAAAAATTAACAACCCACTTATCAAATGCTTGCAACATTAGATGTGGAACCAAGGGAATTTCATCCTGTCGAGATGGTTGCGTTGATCGTTGGCAAATGTTATAACTGCAAAAGTAGTCAAGCACATTTGAATGGAGTGTAGGCCACCATAATCCTGTTTGTAAAATTTTGTGCATCATTTCTTTTCCCACACAATGACCACCTTCCACTCTAACACGAGATTAAACTAACATAATTGGTCGCTCATGTTCTAAAATGCAACGATGTATTATCTCATATGGTTCCATCTTATATAACCTGTTATCTTTTCTTAGATATTATTATCTTAGTTAGGATCTTTATCTGAAATAATAACAAGTACATCAATATGTATAAGATAGAACAGATGCACAAGACACAAGTATTTTCACTGGGAAAACCATAAAGGAGAAAACCCCCCAAAAAACTTCCTCAGAATAGTACAGTCACAAAAACTGTCAAAATGTGCTCTAACCCAGTAATAAGAAGTCTCTAACAACTATCTATCTCTCCTCCTTGTCTCTCTCTCTCTCTCATGCGAACTTGAGTGAGTGTGAGGTGTGTATAAATGAGAGAGGGTGCCTCCCTATTTATACTAATCAAGTGACTAACCTATTACATGACTGGGGTCTACCTCTTATCCTAACAAGACCGAATTCTCCTAGAGAGACTCTAAAAATACATTACATGATGTTACACTAGGGACTATTGCCTCGACTTACAACGGAGGTTGTACCTCAAGGTCTATACACAATAATGACACGCGGAAAGGAGGTAAACACATCTTCGATGGGGATACAACAACATACAATGATAATATACATCAGAATATATTTTGAAGTTACAAATACATCAACACTCCCTCTTAACTAGGAATATATTCTCTCTCGTCCATAGTCATCAACACATCTGGTCCAGTCATCATCATAGCTGCTGCCATCATCATATTCTTATCGATCATCAAAGGTTAATATCTGTCATCGAAAGTTTCTATAGAGCTAACCCTTCTTCATACTAGGTGTATGCCTATTCTCATCCATGTATTCATCACATTTGTGAGCAAGCCATCACCCAGGAACTGCCTATGACCTTTTTTACATTTCCATGACAATAACCTGCGTCTCCTACCTTTATCTCGTCATATCCAAATCATCTCTTTTGTCCTGCACAAAAAAAAATAAACATACATAGCACACATATCACATCCCAAATGTAGATCACCTACGTTCTATCACCATAGTAGTATGCCAGGAAATTTCACGCCATTAAGACAACTTGTAACATATAGTATGCAAGAATTGCCTAGGATCACATTTAGTGCATTATGTCTCTACACGATCAACCTGCGTTCTACCAGTAAAGGAGAACTACCTAGGTTCACCTCAAGTGCTTTGTTACCTTATCATCTCTAATAAGGGAACACACACACATATAGATATATATGTAAGGACTGATTATGACCGAACAACCAACTACACCAAGGATTTTACATTCTATGTCAATCTCAAGGACTTATTACATCTGAATAACCTACATCCAATATATTTTCCATTCAGAAAACCTTCAGGGATTATTACATCCGAGTAAACTGTGTACCACGCCAAGGACATTTTTACACTCGGACAACCCACATGACTTATTACATCTGAATAAACTACGTACCACGCCAGGACTCATATTTACATTCAAAAATCCATCTCAGGACTGATTACATCTGGTAACTTGCGTATCACACCGGAGCTCATATTTACACTTAGAAAACCTAAAAGATTAATTATGTCTGATAAACCTGCTACATCAGGATATTTTTCACTCGGAAAACCTGTCACATTTCCCATGTGATATATCATGCATCTGCATCTTTTGGTCTCTCGCTATTTCTAGCATAGAACCATATCAAGATGAATTACATCCAAGGATAACCTGTGAGCTTTGCACAGACTTATTACATCCAAGGACAACCTACAGGAATGATTACTTCTGAGCAACCTATGATCTTCTCCAGGATTGTACACTCAGACAACCCGTCTCTCCAACTATGATAGAATTTATCACTACCTCTTTCGAGGGGTCTCGTTCTGGATCACAACAAGTCTTTCTCTAAAGTACTCAAACTTCACTTTGGCTATAGGTTTGGTTAACACATCGACTATCTGCTCATTCGTTGCCACATACTAGAGCTTCAATGCTCCTCTTTGCACCATATCATTGATATAGTGGAACTTGACCTCTATGTGCTTCGACTTGTCATGGAACACTGGGTTCTCCAATAGCTTCATGCAACTTTGATTGTCGTTGAAGATACAAGTCACATCTATCTGGAGATCAAACAAATCGGACAGTAGCTTCCACAACCACATTGCCTTGTAACTAGCCAAGAAAGCGGTAACATTCTCTGTCTCGACTGGACTTAGTGCCACACATGATTTCTTCCTGCTAAACCAGGAGATCATGCTAGATACCAAACTAAAGCAACAACCTAGAGTGCTCCTCATATCAGTGGTGCTACCTTCCCAATCCAAATCAACATAACAGTGTAGGTTAATATTCTGATTCACATCATACTTGATCCCATAATCCATTGCACCCTTTAGGTATCTCAATACATGCTTTGCAACTATCAGGTGAACATGTCTCGGATCCATCAGGAACTAGCTCAAGGTGTTCATCGTAAAGCATATGTTAGGTCTTGTATTCTTCAGATACATCAATGAGCCAATAATCTGATAGTACATCGTGGCATCGACTGACTTAGATGAAGCATCACACAGAAGATTCAAGTTTGATTCCATAGGTGTGGCTATCTCCTTGCAGTCCAACATTCCAAATCTCTTCAGAGTCTCCACTGTATATTTTCCTTGACCAAGGAAACTCCCATCTGCATTTTGCCACACCTCCATGCCTAAGAAGTAGTGCATCATCCCTAGGTATTTCATCTTGAACTTTGTAGCAAGTCTCCTCCTTGAATATTTAACGAGTCCATTTTCTCCCTTCAGAAACAAGTCATCGAAATATAGTAGGAGCATCACTGGTATTCCACATTCAACCTTGAAGTAAATATTGGAATCCGCTTTAATCTTGGTAAATACTTGGCTCATCAGGAAGCTATCCATCTTTTTGTTTTCAATCCATACAAGGCCTTCTTCAATTTGCACACATGGGTCTACATGTCTTGTGCCTTGAATCCTAGTGGTTGTTCCACGTAAATTCCTCCTCGACTACACAATTCAAGAATGTTGTCTTCACATCCATATAGTGTATCTTCCATTTAATAACCGCATCTAATGCAACTATGGTCCTAATGGAAGTGTACCTTGCCACGGGTGCAAATGTATCTTCGTAGTCTATGCCTTCTTTTGTGAAAATCCTTGTGCTATGAATCTTGACTTGTATTTCTCGATGCTTCCATCTTGTTCCATCTGCAATATGCTTGATCTTATAGATCCACTTTGAAGTCATGCCATAATTCTTTTCTGGTATCGAAACTATCTCCCGTACATCATTCTTCATGATTGATTGATACTCCCCGATCATGGAATCCTTCCATTCTTTATTTCCTGAATTCTCTTCATAGGTGGAAGGTTCTTTGTCAATGATGTCACATAGCAGGGCCACATAGCTATTGTAAGGCTTTGGTCTCTTCCTTTCTCTATGCATTTCTTCTAGAGTTCCATACCTTTCTGCTTCTTGTATGAGATCTCCTGCCCATGCTGGTTTCCTCTTGTGGGAGTCCTTCTAGAGAAGTGTCTCTATTGGCTCTTGTGGTTTTGTCATGTCATGATATTCATGGTATTCTAGAATTTCTTCTCCAATTTCCATGTCTCGGACTCTCGTTTCTTCAGGTTCCTTAACCTCTTGAATATGTATCCTCCTGGATTTGAAGTATGTTGAGTCTTAATCAAAGGTTACATCTCTGTTGATGTCGATATTCTTGAATACTAGGAAGTATATTTGGTAGGCCTTTGATGTATCACTGTAACCTATGAATATACCCTTCCTCCCAGAAGGATCGAGCTTGGTAATTTTCTCCTTTGGGATAATATGTACATTGGGAAACCAAATATTCTAAGATGGATAACTTCTGGTTTCTCTCATGACAAAGATTCTTCCGGAGTTTTGTTTTCAAGTACTCGATGAGGAGTATGTTTATGTACATACAAAATTGTCCTTGCTGCTTCCGCCCAACGGTGCATGGGAAGATCTTAGTCATGTAGAATTGCTTTCACTTCTTCCCTTATGGTTTAGTTCTTTTGTTCCGCAGCCCCATTCTGCTAAGGATTATATGGAGTGCTCAACTCCTCTTAATCCCAAAATCTCTGTAGAGTTCCTTGAATTCTTCCGAGGTGAATTCTTTGCCATTATTTGACCACAGAGTCCTGATATTCCTTTCAGTTTAGTTCTCGACCAAGGATTTATATTCCTTGAACTTACTGAATACTTCATTTTTCCCCTTCAAGATATATCTCCAAGTATTACATGAGAAATCATCTATAAAGGAAACATAGAACACAGACTTGCTTAATGAGCTAGAAGACATGGGTGCACAGACAGATGAGTGTACTATCTCTAGTATTCCTTTACCCTTGCTTTCACTACT
Source organism: Pseudotsuga menziesii (assembly GCA_001517045.1). NCBI lineage: Eukaryota > Viridiplantae > Streptophyta > Pinopsida > Pinales > Pinaceae > Pseudotsuga > Pseudotsuga menziesii. The sequence goes on along the minus strand of LPNX010038281.1, from coordinate 405,755 downwards.
GGAAAATGTCTTCTTTTCATTCTTTCCTTATGCACATGCTTTGCCTGGATCTCTGGAATTCCAAAGTTTGCTTTGCTTGCCATCAATAGTGCTATTTAGTGCACATGTGCAAGACTTCGGTGCCATATTTCACTTGGTTCTATTGAATCATGAAACAATACTTGTTCAGGTTATCCTTTTAGTTTGTACAAGCCAATATATTATTCTCCAATCACTATTGCATCATCTATTGTTTTTCCTTTAGGCCACATTAGAACTTGGCCATCGACAAATGCAACTCTCATTTGCTTTTCATCTAGTGCAGATATGGAGAGAAGACTCTTCTTTAATCCTGGAACATATAGCACATCCTTCATGTTTAAATATTTCTCGTATTCTATCTTGTATGAAGCTTCTCCCCTCCCTTTTATGGGGTATTGATAATCATCCCCAAGTTTCACCTTGTGAGGTGACTCATGCTCAAATGATTCCTTTTAGCCAATCATTGTTATTCATGTGAGATAGTGCCCATGAGTGTTGGGCATAGCACATACTATTCATCTAAACCATCCTTCCCTCTTCTGAATCTTTTATTTGTTGGTTCATCGTCTTCGACAACATGAACATGGTGTCTTATTTCCTGATGGGACAGTCTCTTGCAAAGTGTCCCTTTTCATTGCAAGTATAGCATCGAACATTGGAAGGATCTCTCTTGATCTTGTTTTGTTTCTTGTCCTTATTCTTGTTGTGATGATAGTTCTCCTTATCCTTCTTCTTATAGTTCTTCCTTGTGTGAAATGTGAGAGCTTTATCTTTAGTTGCTCCCATATTCTCCTCTCTTGTTACGATTTGAATTATGTGCATTCTTCTCGGAGTCGACTGAAAGAGATCAAGTTCCTGCTTGCACAGATTCCTTGAATGAATGAGTCCCATGATCTAGGGAGACCATTCAAGGTAGTCATCACAATTTATCCTTCTTTGACATTCTCTTCAACTGCTTCAAGTTTTTATTTGATTTGATCAACCCTTGTGAAGTAAGACTGTATATTCTCTGAGTTCTGTATCTTTGCATTCTTCAACTAGTTTCTCAAAGTCATATTTCTGTTGATGTTCTTTCCCTCGAACATATTTTTCAAAGCATCATATACTTCCTTTGGTGTCTTGAAGGAAGACACATGGAGGATAAGCAGATCCTTAATATAATATGCAATGATTCTCTTGGCCTTAGCCAAGTTATTCTTATGAGTAGCCTTAGCCTCGCCTCCCCTTGGTTCTGGAACTTCTCCGTTGATGTACTGATCCAAATCATTCTCTTCAAGGATTAGGGATATTTTGTACTTCTATGCTCAAAAGTTATTAGCTCCTCCAATATTTTCCCCAAGCTGAGTACGGTGAGTCATATTTTCAAATGAGAACCTCAAATAGAAATACCAAAGAGTTAGATCTTACTGATTTGAGGTGTTTGACCTGGTTTCGGAGCTGGATGACCTAGGGTTTGTCAGAGAAACCCTAATTTCCAAAATTAGAGTTTGGGAATTATGTTTGGATCGAAAGATGTGCCTCCTTGATGCGAGTTTCTCAGTAGGGTCCTTTCCTGAAAGCTGAGGTGGGAAGCCTCCAAAAATTGATGCCTTAGTTTCTCCCAGCACTAGTGACAGTGTCAAAATTGAAATTTTTTCAAATTTGAAACTAATTCCACCAAAAGATGAACCCTACTGATGCAAATGAGCCTAACCCTCTTTTCTTGATTATCTGTGGAGAGAAGACCTTGAACTAGGAGGCCCTAGTTTTTGTTGTTGCATAGTGCCTCCTTTCAGAGAGGATATGATACCATGTTGCATAGGAGCTTAGTTGGGATCTTTATCTGAAAGAATAACAATTACAACAATATGCTTAAGATAGAACAGATACACAAGACACACATATTTTCACCAGGGAAACCATAAAGGAGAAAACCCCACAAACTTCCTCATAACAGTACAGTCACAAAGTCTATGTCATAATATGATATAACCCGCTAATAAGAAGTCTCCAACAACTATCTATCTCTTCTCCTTCTCTCTCTCTCTCTCATGCGAACTTGAGTGAGTGTGAGGTGTGTATGAAAGATGGAGGGCGCCTCACTAATTATACTCATCATGTGACTGACCTATTACATGAATGGGGCCGACCTCTTACCCTAACATTGCCGACTTCTCCTAGAGAGACTCCAAAAATACATTACATGATGCCAACATTGGAAACTATTTCCCCAACTTACAATGGAGGTTGTACCTCAAGGTATATACACAATAATGATATCTCAAAAGGAGGCAAACACATCTCCGATGGGGGTAAAACAACATACAATGATAATAAACATCAGAATATCTGTCGAAGTTACAGATATACACCAAATACATCAACATAATCATCCATCTATAAGCTGAAAATATGTTGCTTTCACAAGCAATCATTTTTTCTATGCTATATTAAATCCTTCTGGTACCCTTTCGATAGTTAAGAAATGCACAATGTCTTCAAAGTAACCATCAACCATTTTTACTGCGAATAGTTTTCTGCCATGAATACTATCATCTAGATTAGTCAATTCTTATCCATTTTATTTCCTTGAGATATGGTCGAGACCTACATTCAATCTGCTTGGTTTTACAATAATTTCAAAGTTGACTTTTTGGAAGAGAAGAACCCATAGACACATCTTCCCTCCGGAACAGGTTTATTGACCAAGTATTTCAAGCCATAATGATTTGTAAATATCTTAAAATGACCACCCAATAAATAATGTCAAAAATTTTGGAGTGAATATACCATAGCAAGTCCCTCCCGCTCAGTTGTCGTATAATTCCTTTTTGCAGTCGACATCTTTACGAGCAAATGTAATGGGGTGATCGACAGATCCATCACCTAGTTGTGAAATTATTGCTCCTAATGCGACAGACGATGTATCGACATGCACATGAAATTATTTTCGCCAATCAGGAAATACCAGAATTGGTGCTGAAACCATTTTCTCTTTGAGCACGTCAAGACTCTTTTGGCATTCCTCATTCCATTGGAATTTAGCATCTGTTTTCAATAACTTCTCCATCGGAGCTATAATCTCTACATAACCTCTGATAAACATATGATAGTACCTAGTATGACCCAATGCAGTCCTTAATTGTTTAACTAACGAAGGTGGCAGTAGATCGACAATGATTGCAATCTTCATAGGATCCATCAGCATTCCTTCTCTGCATACTACATGACCCAACAAAATACCAAAAGGAACACAAAAGATGCACTTCTTCAAATTTAAAGAAATTTGAAATTGTTTGCAATGTTCAAGCATCATCCGAAGACTCTCTTGATATGGTCCTTAATTAACCCATATACTATCCAGTCATCAAAGTATAGTTCTAGGAATTTATGAATAAATATTTAAAAAAAGCTACCACTATCCTAGAAAAAATAGCAGGCACATTCTTAAGTCCGAATGATATTACCATGTACTGAAAACAACCCCACTCTGTTGTGAAGGTGGTCTTATGTTGATTCTCTTTTGCGATTTTGATATGATGATACTCGGAGAATCCATCATTAAATGAATACAATTCTTTCCCCCCTACACTTTCCAAGACTTCATCTGTAAAAGGTGTAGGAAACAGATCATGCAGGCAAGCATTGTTTAATTTCCTCAAGCCAACACAAATATGGACTTCACCAGTTTTCTTAACATCTACAACCATTGGGTTGATCCACTCTGATTCTTCAACATGTTCAATATTCCATGCCATCCATAATTTTGTATAGTTCTTCCATAACCTTCGCTTTGTATCTAGGGTTCAATCTATAAGGTTACTGCTTGACAGGATTTGCATCCGGCTTTAAGGGAATTTTCATCTCGCCCAGGTCCTCAAAAATTCCTCTCATTTTTGTGACTTGGTCGAGAACATGTCTTGAAATTCACGTAATAAATGAGTGATTTTCCCAACACTCTCATTATCCTAGTAACACCAATACTTGCAAACTTCATATTCACAGGAGACCCAATGTTCACTTTCTTTATTTTCAGGGGCTTCAAAAATTTTTTTAGATGATAGACCCGATTCCTTCAATGCTCGACTACCTTTAGACTCAAAGATCCATTAAGGAAATTTTGAGGTCTAAAAAGAGTCTCAAAACAACAAATGTAGTATCAAAATCAATTTTAAAACAACCAATTGAGTTAAAGATACTTACTTGTCAAATTCTAAATGATGGATACAAACCCATAATTAATCATATTCATAATAACAAAAATAGTCATAAAATACTTTTAAATATAATATTAATATACCTACTACTTCTACTACTTTTAAGTATAATACTTTTTATATAATAAATATTTTAATATAAAAATAATATTAAAACATAAAGTAAAACTCAAATTCAAAATTCAATCAAATACTTACTACTAGCTCAAATTCATAAGTACTAAATAATATTATTCATAAGTACTACATAATATTATGAATGTGTGATAAGTATTAGATTAAAGTTATTATTATAACAAATTTGTTCCACACGTTTTCTATGAAGTGTCCACTCATATATATATATATTACTTTAATTGACATGATTAAACTTTTTTTTAAGTATCTTGGCTAAATTTTTATTATATATAATTTATTTAAATATTTTTTTACAACATTATATGATATAATATTAAATTTATTAAATTTATTATAGTGTTATAAAAATTTATTATATTATTATAAAAGTTTAAAATTTAAATAATATATTTAGGACAAATAAATACAATTTTAAATTTAAATTTTAGAATATTATTTATTTATATTCATAGTTTCTAATTTCTTTAATATTTTTAATTTAAATTTTAAATTATAATTATATTATAAATATAAATTTAAAATTTATTTAATAAATATATATTATAGATTTAAAATATATTTAACAAATATAAGTTAGATTGGATATTATTATGAATATACGTTTATAATAAAAAGCTAAAGTAATTTACTTTATTTTATTTTTTAGTACTTTACTTTATTACATTTACGTATTAAAAGTATTTCTATTTCTAGTCATATCAAAGAGAATTTTATTATTATTATTTTTAAACATCTTTTCAATTTAACTCAACAATGGTTACATAGGTTGTAGTGTAAATGTGAATTGTAAATATACCTTCCTCGCAAAATGACAAACTCATAATATTTTATTATATCTTTTATGATGCTCATTTTTGTGGAAATTGAACCCAGGTGATAGATCAATTGCACTCACAAAATTACTAATCAAACATGCAAGTTTACACACAAAGGAGACTGAAATTGGAGCATAACACTAATCTGTATTGAATAAGTGTACAATAGCCAACCTTGTGAAGTCACAGGCTGCTGCAATAAATAATTACATGAGAGATTCGAATGCATAAGGATGCCATTCGAAATAGTCAAAAGCAAGCTTACTAAATCTAGTCAAATCCCCCATAGGTGCATAAAGCAGTTTCCAAATATGCCTAGGAGCTCACTAATTGGCAAAGTCAAGTAGGCAAGTTAATAGGTGATGGAAAGACAACTCATACATGCTTTCATTAGGAGAAAAGAATGGAGGATGATGAGGGCAAAAAACAAGTCAACTGCACCTAGTCTTACTTTCCCTTTTGCCATAAAACCCAGTAAAGCAGGCAATAAAGCAGAAAAAGTAGACACGCGCTAGGGAGGATCTGGAATAAAGAAGATATGCTAAATATGGATTCCAGGAGGTTTCCCAAGCGCTCCATGACTTAGTTTTAGCAAGTTTGACTTCTAGGACATGTGGAAGACAACTTGCATAGAGTGGAATATTGGAAACTAGGAAAATAAGACAAAAATGGATTAATTAATGTCTAAGGTAGCTAACTATGGGTTGATTATTCTAACACCCCCCCTTAAGCCTGACTTATGAGTAAATATCAGAAAACTATAGGGCCTAGCAACAAGGCTTAGTCACCCTTTACATACTGCATGTCCATTTAACCAAGGAAAGAGGCAAAAACCTAGTGGGAAAATCCTTCCTTAAACATGGACAGTAAAACAAAATTTGAAAATCTTGTCATCAATCATGCTTCATAGCATGATCAACAATCCCTAGTAGTGATTTGAGATTGATGAATGTCTTCTCACAAAAAACTTTGGTGAAGATGTCAGCTACTTGTTCTGAAGATGCATAGAAGAGTAGGTGAATGGTGCCATCATGCACAAGCTGTCTGATGTAGTGCATATGGATCTCAATGTGTTTGGTTCTCTGTCTCTGAACTGGATCATTGCAAATTCAAATGGTGCTT